>JAOBAY020036171.1:0-23859 GCA_025331085.2 Zoanthus sociatus
CAAGTCGCCAACAATAATAATTTTTTAAGCCTTTGTTTTACAAATAGAATAGGACTTCACACTAGAGAATTAATTACTTTAATCATTGTATATATAAAGAGGTATGTTTTTTATTGAATTAAACTGTCTGACGAACGCTTCGGCGTGAAACTCAGAGTAACAGTGAATCGATGCGTCTTCTTTGATTTCTTCACTTTTGTATATATATATATATATATTTGGACAGTGAAAAACTCGGGGATTATTTCCGTGCTGAGATAATTGGGTTTTATGAATAAAAAATAGATGGTTTTTATGCGTAACTTCCATGTATAACTAAGTTTAACTTAATTGCAATAATGAAAAATTTTACCAAAAGGGTAATTTGAAATTATATTCAGGATGCAGTAAAGCTGTTATCAGGAATTGATACTGTGGTACTTAATCACATTCTGGGCTACTATGGAAGATGGACAGCAGAAAGTGATCTTACAACAGTTCCTAAACAATTTGCCGTCAACACTATCAGCTACATCAATATTGCAACACTCTGCCTCCCTGAACTTCATAAGACTGGTGGGAAAATCGTTGTTGTTTCTTCGTTTGCTGGCGTTGTTCCAACACCAAGAGTCGCTCCATATAGTGCTACTAAGCATGCTCTTCATGGATTCTTTGCTTCGATGAGACAAGATTTGTATCTTGAGGGGCATCACAACATTTCAATTACTGTTTGTGTCATCGGGCCCGTTGACACACCAAATGCACGAAAAAATATTGAGAATGCAAGAATCAGCAAGTTGACGTGGTATCCTGTTGATGAATGTGCACTTACTATCATAAAAGGTGGCAGCCTTAGAAGACGACAGATCTACTATCCATTTTTCCTGTCCTATTTAGAGATGATGTATACTTTTTTCCCAAGTTATATAGAAGAAGTTATACAAATTTTAAGCTATGAAAAGGAAATCTAAGACTATAGAAGGAAGTTAATGGCGTCCTCGATTATTTTAAGCTTTTAATATTTTCTAACTAACCAAATATTTCACTTTGATTTGTGAATCACAAGTTTTATAGGGTACCCAACAAAACTAACCCATTTAAATGCATGTACCGTAGTGCCAACCATTTTTTTATGAAACAGGAAAACAAAATTTAAAACTCCATATTCCATATAAATAAAGGCTTTACTTACTTACTTACCTACTTACTTACTTACCTACTTACTTACTTACCTACTTACTTACCTACTTACTTACTTACCTACTTACTTACTTACCTACTTACTTACTTACTACTTACTTACTTACCTACTTACTTACTTACCTACTTACTTACTTACCTACTTACTTACTTACCTACTTACTTACTTACTTATCTAATTCCTTAGCTACTTACTTACTTACCTACTAACTTACCTACTTACTTGCTTACTTATTTACTTACTTACCTACTTTATTACTTATTTACTTACTGTCCTATGCACTCTTATTCACACTTACTCAATTGTTCTCAGGTTTCTCCGTTGGCTTTTTGTGTGGAAGACACAGAAATGAGGCTTATGTAACATTGCTTTCCAACGGTTAAACAAATACCAACAACATCTTGGTTTAAATATTAAACTAAACCTCACATTGGGACATTTCCCGGAATGGAATGAATATCGATCTATGCGTTTTATCAAATAAGTTGGATAGTACATGCGTTTTGATTGGTCAACAAAAGTGCTTTTTATAGCGCTATGAAAGACAAAAATGACGTGAGCATTATTGTTGGCTGTCACCGAGTGGTGAAAAGTTACAGTTTCATGAATGAGATAAAGCTGTACATAGGTACGCGCTTCATATATCGCCTTTCTCTTTGTTAAGACGGAAAACGATAGTTTTATAAAAGCAATAAAGCATGTTCTCCGTGCCATCATAGCCTGGTGAAAAACTCGGTAAAGTTTGAGAATTCTTAAGCAGGTGAAATGCTCGCGTATTCTCTCAAATGTTCGCCTTGGTTTTCAGAAGGATATATGAAGGCACGGAGAACATGCATATGTTTTATATCGTAAATAAAATAACTATCGCTTAGAACTACAAAAGCCAAATTTCAAGATAAACTATTCAGTCAAAAGGGAAATTTGAAGTTTTACCTGGAAAACAGTAAATGAATATTACTTCACGCAAAAAGAAAAATACCTTTATTTCAGAAATTTAGGAAAACGGCTAAAATATAACAAAGTATGAAAACATAAGCGACTACTTTACCGATATTAATACAAATCTTGCAAATTCTTTACCTAGTTCCCCAAAACAGTTGCTAGCCAGAGGCCAGCATCTTAATCACAATTTCAGTTTTAGATTTTGTCCTGGTGTGCAGAAATCGGATCTCGGATTAATTTCGAGATTCTTCGTGTACCATTCGGAGCTAATCATAGGTCCCGCCAACTACCGAGTTTATCCACAATGGATGAGCACAGGTTGTTCGTCAAGATTGTTGCAGTGCTTAATCGCAGCACTAGTGCAGAAATGACAGTGGAAGAATTTACCTTTTAATAAAAAGTCAGTTTTGAGCTTAACTGTTAAACCTTGTTAAATTCCACAAAATATCACTCAAAAGAAAGAATTTTGATGGAATATAAAGTGAAGAAAAGCGCTCATCTGAATTTATAAAAAGAATCACCTTATTCCTAAATTAGTTTAGCAAAAATACAGAAAAGATATGAAATAACTAGTGAAAGTTAGTTGAATTCCAAAATGTACAAAAAAAAGTAAGAACAATTGTAACTAACCATAAAACACTAACACCCCCCTCTGTAACAGACCCAGCGAGATCCGTTTCACCATGTTAGACAATTTTTTCGCTGGGTTAGCTCTTGACTTCGCGTATTGGCTTGATAACTGTTGCATCTTGTAATACCTGTCGAAGCTTGTCGAACAACTTAATAACGGTTCTAAGTGCAGTTCCTCTTTTTGTGAAAACTAAGATTCCTCCCTACACATGTATATACTATCTCTCTCAATTTAATACATAATGATTTTATGCAATCTATTTACCTAAGTTGATAATGTTCATCATCACTATGCAACAAGATCCTCTACCTCCAAAAAACTCTTCTTTAAGCCTTCGAGATTGAACATGCAGTTGAATTCGTTCTCAAGACTACGTGTTAGATTATGGCAGGAGCCCATATATAAGTAGGAGCGAGCAACTACCATACAAGATCTATGTCACGGCGTTTTATCGGACTGGTTTATTTTTAGATTGTCATGCATTCGCGGGAAATTTCAGTAGAAGTTCCGGTACCGGATTGAATTCATACAAACTTACAGTGACGTCAGTGATTAAGTATGGACGCATGTGATTGGTCTGAGTTCGCGAGAACTGAACTAAAAATAAGTCGGTTCGTGAAAACGCCGTGACACTAGAACATAGAAGTTGCTCGCTCCTACTTATGGTATTCGATCCCGTGTGACAGAGAAATTCCCCAAAAACGTTCTTTATTAAATAAACCTTTTTTGCATCTTAAAAAGCGAAGAAGTCTATGTTGATACGCAGTATTAAACATGCAAACAGCATCCCCATAAAGCCGGCTTTTGTCGCTAGTACCACGTAAGAGGCCCACCCACTATGCCATCGCCTTGAGTGAGTGAGTGTAATTCGGGTTTTAATGTTGTTTCCCGATTAGAGATACGACACCTTAGTCGATTTATTTCGGACATATTTGGTCAATCGGTATTTAGTAATTACTATGCTGCTGTGTGATCGTCTTATCAACCTTCCCCTCCCTCATGACTGTTGAAATCTGCCTGACCTACCCCTCAACGTATATTCTTGATTACCCTAACACTTGTTGGTGTCCTGACTGGCTTTGCCGTTGTATTTTGCTTTGCCCTTGTATTTAAATTAAAAAATTAAGTTTGTTCATTCATTTGGGATCAAATGAAGATGTCTTTGTTAATAGACAGAGCTGCCTTAAAAATTTCATGTCCCGGAGATTTTTCTCATGTCATCCATGTGCTAAATTGAACATGCGCAGTGAGAGTGTGCATGCAGTCCAAGAATGAGTATTATTTTTTGTGCTTGCACTAGCCACATGCAGTCTTAGACCGCGTATTTTTAAGATATGAATTCATTCAATGTAATAAAAAGGGCTTTGTTACTTAACAGACCGACCGGGCCAGCTAGGGCAAGGGCCTTTCTCTTTTGCACTCGGCCGAGAGAAACATTGATTTTATTTCAAAAGTGTCGCGTCGAGTCAAATATTTTTACAATAACAATGTCATAAATTGAGTTATTCTTGCCCATAGACCTTATTCATAAATGGCGGCGGTTTTGATATTCTTTTGTTTTTATTCAAAATAGCCCTACTAGCCTCGTTTTTAGTAACATATTCTTTGAAAGTGTAACTCAAGAACAAGGCTAGTAGGGCTAATTTGAATGAAGACAAAAGAATATTAATACCGCCGCCATTTATGAATAAGGTCTATAAAAGTTCTCGTATTTGAAACATAGAGTTATTTATCTTTTGTTTTTCGTTGTCCGTGGACGTTGGAGTTAACAATACAAATCTAAGGTCGCATGGTTGAATCGGAGAATTTATCCATCTTTTGAGGATGGAAAGCTGAGTTAACTTTGGTGCAACTGAAGAAGGTCACACAAATATTCAAATCAGAAGCTGGTACTCTATTTACCAAACTTGTAAGGATGGAAAACTGAGTTAGCTTTGGTGGAAAAGAAGGTCACACAAATGTTCAAATCAGAAGCTGGTACTCTATTTACCAACCTTGTAAGGATGGAAAGCTGAGTTAGCTTTTGTGGAAAAGAAGGTCCCACAAATATTAAAATCTCGGCAAAGCCAGGGATTGAACCAGGGACCTCATGGCTAGAAGGCAGAGACCTTCCTCACTTTGCAAACCACGCAGGCCCTACAGTTAGCTTTTTGCTGGCTGTTTATTCATGTTTTCTGCACAGTATTTTTCTGATCCTATGCTATTTCTGTTAAATAAATTAATATTATCATCATTATTCTTACAGAGGATCAGACAGAACTGTCAATAGTGAGGACTGCACTGATTTCTCTATTCAAGATGGAGCCTAAAGGTCAGGTGGTTTTACCTAATACTTAATTAAATAATTTATTTATACTTGTTTTATTAGCTTTTCTTGTATTTCAAGGTATCTCTTGCCCTCCAGTGTGAGGGCTTATGAATATTATACTTTATAAAATAACCAGAACAGTACGCACGCTGTTATCGGTTAAAAAACTATAGTTTATTGTGCCGGTAAACCCACAGCTAGAAATTGGAAAGCATTTGTTTTCTATTTTTGTTTAAAAAAATTGACCGCTAAACATAATGACCTTCGGTAATTTATTGGCAAAAATGTAGCTGAGTTCAGCAACAAGACACAAATACAAAGAAACAATTTACAGAAATGCAAACTGAACAAGGAGACAGATTTGTGAGCTAAACAAACCAAAAGGCAATATAAAGGGCTGTTGGTGGTTTTACAGAAGTTTTTGAGTCAAAAAGTATCTACTTTCATTCAAAGTTACAAAGAAATTAAATAGCTTTCACAACAGAAGCAGTGCCACAGTAACGGAGTCTAGCCTTTACAACCTACCATCAGTTTAGTGACTTCGCAAATTAAATGCAACCATGTCGTTTCCGTGGTGCTTGGAGATGACAAGTCCCAGTCAACTTTGATTGAACTATCGAGAAAAGAATTTAGGATTTCACTACAACAGCTGAAACTTCCATCCATCAATATCATTTTTCAACAGAAAACAGCTACGTTCAACCACATGTTTTCTTCACTGTCAAATTGAAGCCGTCAACATCCAAGCTTTCCAGCCATGAAATTGTGATCCAGGAAATGGGATTTCTCTATCTTCCTCTTTAAACTGAAATCCTTACTTTTCAAAGATGTTGCAAATTTTACAATTTTTCTCAGTCAATAAGCAGTTAATGTAGTTGAGAAAATTTTGTACTTGTTTGACTGTACGCAGTTCGGTTTGAATAGTCAGATGAGTTTGGTTAGTACAATCGTTTTGATTGGCTTTTTCACTCGATTTGACGGATCTCTGGAGAATTGAAATTTTAATCGAATAAAAAAAATTCGCTTGCATTAGTTTGGTGTTTACTTGAAAGTTATTTCATAAAAGCAATAAGACATACTTTTTGCCTTTGGCTCGGGGTTTACAAACTTTTCAAGTGTTCTCCCAACATCCCGCATGGTTTATTATGCCGGTAAACCCATAGCAAAGTATGTTTTATTGCTTAAGTAAACTTCACTGAGGTCCTTAAATCCAAAATTTTCTTAACTTATATTGCATCATTAACTTTTCAGGCACTATTGGTGGATTGTTTTCACAAATTCTTAGTGGTGATGAGCATGTTCGAGAGAAGGCAATTAAGTTTCTCAGTGCTACAATTACTGAATATGGTAAACAGGTTTTACACAAAAGCCCTGATACAGAGGAATATCTGGTAGAAGAGGTTAAAAAGGTTTGTACCATCTCACTTTTGTAAGACCAGTAGCAGCATCATTACATCATCACCAGGAGCAGCATCATTGCATTATCACCAGTAGCAGCATCACTGCATCATCACTATTTGGCTATTTAACTTGTGTTTGCAGTTGATGTGACTCAAATCATCCAAGACATTATAGTGGTCAGAGTTGGTTTTGGAGCCAGAAAAAGCACATAAAACTCTGGCAACCTGACCACAATTGGCATTAATGCCTCTAAATCCTTTACAATCTTTTGTGGCCCATGGAGCCGGCGCTTATCTCCTGCTTCTCTAGTGTTAAGTGGATGAGAGTCTTTAACTCTCCTTGGACGGAACACTAATCCATTGCAAGTTAGCTCCCAGCAGATGCTGGTACTCATTTACCTACCCCAGAAGGATGGAAAGCTGAATTGGAGTAGGTGGAAAAGAAGGTCACACAAATATTAAGATCTTGGCAAACTACCAGAATTGAACTTGGTTGGAAAGCAGAGATCTTACCAACTGTGCCAGCAGTGTCTGCCCAATGGAAAAGCATATGCTTACTAATCAAAATAATTTTGTATTTATGCCTCAGGCTCTCACTGATGTTACAGCTGATGAGTTTCAAACATTCATGGCCATCTTGTCATCCCTGAAATGCATGACAAGTAATCATCAAGCTTTGGCAGACATTGTAACAGAACAAGCAGAGCTTTCACAACCCTTTCAGGTAGTGTAGCTGTAGTGAAACAGTGTAGAAAGTCATGCTAGTAATGTTTACAGCCATTGTGCTCCCATATCTGCAACCTGCGATGGGAGAAGTGTGGGATTGATAGGGAGAAATATGGCATAGATACCTGGGAAGTGTGGGATAAATGGGAGAAGTTTAAAATTATATAAACATTTTTTCCCAGGGCTGAAAAATGTTATTGTAAAGTTCTGTTGAGGAGTTGGTGATTTCAAGCTTTTTTTATTTCTAAAAAATTTGGTAATGTTACCATTATATGCTAACTAAAGTTAGAGATTAATTCATGTGCATTTTCATTTTTTTTTGCCCAAGTAAAGATTGTGAAATTTTTGAATATATAATTCCATTTTATGGACTAATTACTGTCAGTGCTTGATAAATGTTCAAAGCAGACTAGCCTAAAACTTTTTTCTCCATTCGTATGCCCAGTGGTTCATGATGAGATTCTCTCGGCTAATGAATGGTAAACATTGCTCAGTATATATTACTTTACTGTTCCATGTTCACCATAGTGTTTGAAAAATTCATTGTCCATCTCTGAAACCACAGCCCTTGGTCACCCTACTGAGTTTGTAGTTTTCAAGTGACTTTAATTTTCATCTTTCCCTAACTAATGTTCCCTATATAAAATAATGTCCCTTCTTTATGGTTGGCTCAATGGTACTTAAAGCTCCACCAAAACAATGCATAAGCATTGAGTTATTTCTGTCAGTAATATAATAATTTCCAGTTAATCCCTATAAAATAACATCCCTTTCTTATGGTTGACTCAGTGGTACTTAAAGCTCCTACAAAACAGTGCATAAGCATTGAGTTATGTCAGTATGTTCCCTATAAAACAACATCCCTTCCTTATGGCTGACTCAGTGGTACTTAGAACTCCTACAACACAGTGCATAAGCATTGAGTTATTTCAGTAATATAATAATTTCCAGTTAAATTACTGTTTATTACTGGTGAGAATGCAGGACAAAATTTTAAATACACATTATGTAACAAACATAAGTTGCTCAGCCTTCAAAGACAAAAGGTTTTCTGAATAAGCTTATCAAACACCTACATAATGATGAGAGCAATTTCTTTAAATGGGAGCTCAGTTAGTCCAATTTAATTTCCTGTTTTACAAACATTTAGGCCAAAAAGTGGAGCACAAAATGAAAATATGAATCCAAAAATATGCTATTAAACTCAAAACTTGGTACATGTATATCATTGTAACTGACATAGTTATGTTGTTATAATATTTACCTTTTATGGTAAACAGTGACAAAAATAATAGCTAATGTTTGCAGTATCATGGCTTTGTTGCACTTCCAGTGGTAGATAACCCAAGCTTTGTATAAAATTTAAAGCAGAAAATTATGATTGAGTTGAAAGTAAATACAGAACTTTTTATTACTCAAGTTTACAATTTGACAATTAAGTGCTTTGAAAATAAGAGGGAATATTATAAAACAAAAAATGAAAGAGAAATCTGGATTAAAGTTAAACCCTGTGTTAGCACTAATCAACCTTTGATAACTGATAACTGAGCTTTTTCCTCAAATGTTAAACATTTCAACTTAAAGTTTATTATAAATACAACATTTAGAAAAAATTAACTTTTTGTTTTGTTTGTGCAGCCCACAGATGCAGAGTTTGTTGATCGTCTTCTCTCATGTGCTCGGCAAGCTATCCCATATTTTTCAGTGAGTACAAAATACAGTAATTATGTCATCTTGTAGCTGAATAATTGAGGTAGCATTTTATATTGCTCAGACAAGCCTTTCCCTGAGAGGCGTGTGATTGCACGTGCACACCTCAGCATAAATGTAAATGCATTAAGGCGAGCGATTTATCACATTCCTAAACATCATATTTAAAAAATATTATATTATCTAAAAAGCTGTTGACTTGCTTAAAAACAGTGTTTCAAAAATGCATGGGTTTTCCAATAAAAGATTTTTAAAATTGAAACAATTCAAAACAGTCACGATCTTTAACGCTTCCAGTTTTGATTGTCAATACCATGTTTGAACTGATAAAATGGAAAGGACTTTCCAAGTTTTGCTTTGTAAGTATCAAACTTCCATTTGAAATATATAGTTATACATGTAAAAATAAAATCGCACACCACCGCACGCCTAACTGAACCGAGGTGTGCTATTTTCAGCATGCCTGCTATTTTTCTCAGGGAAGGGCTTGTCAGAGATCTATACAAAATTCTTCAAGTGTTGAAAATATAATTTCCAGTTGTTAAGATCTCCCTTCTAGCCACAAGGTCGTGAGTTTGATCCCGGGTTCTGTCAAGATTTAATAATTATTTGACCCATGTTTCAATTAATCTGTATGAGGTTGAAAAATGGGTAACAGCAATTGCTGGGAGCTATATAATCTGTGATGGCCCAGTTCCTCTTGGGGAGTTTAATAAGTACCAGGTCCAATAACTACTGCGATAAAAATTGAATTATCTTTAGTTTTTGCAAACAAGCCAGCTGAGAGGTGGCAGCATTATAGAGCCGTGCAAAAGAACTATACAGGCAGAAAAAATCTCAAGTGATCCTGATAGATGTAAGTAATGTAAGATTTTATGGTGTAATGCCAAAGTGGCCTTTTGTCTTCGAATGGTCCAATCACAGTGTATCAACCTTGTGACATCAGGGCAGCATGGTGAACAAACAGCGGCTATGTAGTTCGATTCATTTTTATCAATAACATTTAATAAAACAAAAATAACATTTCAAAAAGAGAAACATTTCAAAACAAAATGTTATGGTAAAAGTATGTATGTTCTTATGGTTTTTACATGTAAAGCATGCGCTGACATATTTTAGTTTATGTTTCTTTTTAAATAGTAAAATGAGGGCACCAGTTCTCAGCGCTTGCACAGCTCAGTTCTGTCATCCTCATGCTTTTGTCTTGCTCGTTGGAACTTAGCGATAGCTATTGCTAGTTTAGCTTTTTAGTACTTAAAATTACAACCAAAGTGAAAAACATGTTCTTTAAACCAAATTTAATTATTTCAATAGAAAGGTGCTTCTGCCGAGACATTCTTTTCTTACCTGGTTGGTCAAGTAATCCCAGCACTTTCAAGTCTACCTGTGTCAGAAGAAGGAGAGGATATCAAAATGGAAGTACTAAAGCTTTGTGCTGAGATGTCACCGTGTAGACTTTCAGATGAAACAGTCAAGTCAAGTATTGAACCAATTTACAACTTGCTCACAGTGAGTTAAGGATGAACATTTTTAACATTTCAATCAGTAATAATTAGCAGCTTTGGTTTGTGATTGCATCACACTTCAAAAGTTTTAGCCTTACTGTATGCTAACCTGACTTCTAGTTACTAAAGAATATTGTAAGCAAGATTTTACTTTCTCTTGCACTATCTTCTTGAGTGTTTTTTCTTCACAATTTAAAAGATCTGATTCAGCTGTCATCTCGTAGGAGTACATGCCCCTTCCACCAAGTGACGATGAAGAAAAATCAAGTGATGAAACCGCTGAACCAAAGTTTCAGTTTTCCTATGTAGAGTGTCTGATGTTCACCTTCCATCAACTTGCAAAAACTGTAAGTCCTACATACCTTTTTAACTTTGAATAACCCCTATGCTGAATGTTAATATGATTACAGGCGCAGATCAAGGGAAAATGTTGACGGAATTACTGCACAAAACAAGTGCCTAAGGCGCAGGAGAGGTCACCTAAGGGGTGACCTCTCCTGCCAAAAGTGACCTTTCCTGCCTTTTTGAGTCAGTCCGACAATATATTCACGTGTCTATGACCCTTGTCTATTTTCGGTAATTGGCAAAAACGAATGAATAAAAAATAAAAGGTCAAAACTATTTTCAGATTAAACTTTCAATTTACTTTTATTAACAATATTAACATATCTTTTTGATTTTTTTAATTATGAAAATTTTGACCGATTTCCATAAAACGGTGGAAACCGATATGGACCTGTTGTCTGAATTATAATTTATAATTATAATGTACCAAAAAAGCGAATACAAATTTATATAGCTCTTATCTAAAGCAAGTGATTGCAACAAGTGTGTGGGTTCTTGTAAGTACTCTGATATAAGATTGAGAGACTAAGCTTACTGTTTCATGTCCCTGTCTGAGAAGACATGAAGGTCTAACTATTTGTAGATGTTAGAGCAAAGGCAGCACCTTCTCCTAAATTATTTTAAGACCCTGAGTGTTGGTCTGGCTGGGAATTAAACCCAAGCTTCCTGTATGATAGACTAGCACCTTACCAACTATAGGCTTACCAGAGGACAGTTTGGTCACTACCATTTTAAGGCACGTGAATGCGAATGAAGAGTTGGGAAAATATTTCTATGGAAATCGTATATGACAGACACATTTATGAAAGCAACTTTAACCAATTTGCTTGCAGCTGACTCATGGTTTCTGCCCTAAAAACAAAGATTATTACCTTGTTACCCTACTGAGCTCTAGATTTTGTAGCACCATAAAAATAAGAGAAGAAATTTAATATTGAAAAGGAAAAAATGGTCGACTTCAACTTTTCCATCGAGTTGGGCGAAGAATCAGAGTGCCCTTATACCCAGGCCCTACTCCTGCATCACACACTCAGCAAAAGCAGACCACTTGTTTCCCTGTTCATCCTCTCTCTGCCCTGGAAATAAGTGCTATATGTAATAATGACATTATATATTATTATCATTATTATTATTATTATTAATGTTTTTATTATTATTGTTCTAAGTTTATAGCAGCCACTGCTTACATTGTAAAGTTCCGTACTGTAGATATTGCTTTTCAAAATACAGATTTTATTCTTATGTTGTTCGTTTTTTTTTCTAGTATCCAGAGTTCCTGACTGCTGAAGAATCAGCAGAAAGACTGAAGGATTTCAGATTAAGGTGAGCAGCAAGAACAAACTAAGCATGTTTTAATTGTATTTTGAATTTGAGCTCCATGCACTGCATATAGTGGATATTTTTGTATTTCTTGAGTGTTATCATCTTGGGATTATCATTAGCACAACCATTATTACGTTGCTATCATCATTTTCATTATTACTGTTAATAGCACCGTCATTATCACTACCTTCATCAAAACCACCACCATCATCACCATTATAATCACCATCGTCATCACCACTTTCATCACTATTATCACTACTACCACCATCACACCACCACCATCATAACCACCATCATCATCATCTCTACCATCATCACTACCAACAACATTGTCACCATCGTCCTAAATCACTAACATTGTCAGCATCACCACCGCCATCATCGACATCACACATCGTAATAAAGACATCACCACAATTGACATCATCATTGCCATCAGTTATAAACATCATCAGTGACCCCAGCAGAATGATCTTAATCATCATCATCATCTTCATCGTCCACTATCAGCAACAGCATCATCACTGTCATCATGATTTTCCTCATTGTTGTCGTCGTTATTAGCATTTTATAATGATAATAACAGTATTAATAATAATATTTTTTGTTGTCATTAATATTACCGTTGTTGTTTAATGGACTTAATGGTCATTTCTAGGCTGCAATACTTTGCACAGGGATGTCAGGTGTACATCAAACAACTTCGACTGGCCCTTCAGGGTAAAGGACCAGCACTGCAAGAAGATGAGAATAAAATCAAAGTGATTGCACTCAGGACGACTTCAAATATCAATACTCTTATTAAAGTATGTAAACTTGCTGAAGCATTTAATAAAAAATCTCCTAAGTTTCAAAACAAAAAAAATATTTTACAGATCAGTTTATATAACACATAAATTTTTTAAAAATGTATCCCACTGATGGCCGAAGTAATGAATTTTCAAAACAAAATCTTTCGCTGAGCGGTATAGCTGACACAATGTTAAATAAAAAATTCTGAAAACTGAAGTAAAAAGCTGAAAATTTTCGTTGTATAGCATTTTATTCAAATATTCAAACAAAAATTATCTGCTTTATAACTTTAATTAACTTATAAAGAAGCCTAAACCGTGTATTACACTGTGATAAAACACGACGAGCATTTGAGAACACGAGGAAAATGTAAAAAACATGAGCTGCAGGCGAGTAGAAACAACAAAGCACACAGACTTCTCGACAGTTTTCGGACCCTGTGGGGAATTTTGAGCGAAATTTGAACGTCGTTTTTAGTTTTTAACCGTTTAAAAATTCATTTACAAATAATTTTTGGGGTTTTTTTTACTGATCCGTGTTCTTTGTTTTTGTTTTTGCAGGATCTGTTTCACAATCCACCTTCGTTTAAGAGCACCGTGACGTTGTCTTGGAAACCGCCTGTGAGAAAATTGTGACGTTATTTTTTTAAAAAAGAACCAAATTTATTTTATTTTGTCATTGAAATCGCTTAAAAAGTTAAATATAATAGTTAAAGGCTAAAATACGATAAAGGTTTAAAAACGTTTTCGACTAAAAGTTATCTTTTTAGTATTATCTTTATTTTATTTTATTGTGTTTTACTCTCATTTATACGGCTGAATGGTTAAAATCAAGTGATCATTGCTGTGTTCAGTAGGTGGCCCAGAACAGACAAGAGCGGTGTACCTTTGTGGCTGCGCTTCATGCCAAACGGCATAATAATGAAATATGAAAAATACAAGTGTTTTATTTAAAGGAGAACAGAACTCTAAAATTGACTTTTTATCGTTTGAACATTTAAGCATAACAGAACAACTGTATGAAGTTTATTTAAGCTGTTAGCCGAGCTTTTCAGAAACATTTGATATTTTGTAATTGAATCAACAAAATTAGATCGGCGGCTCAATATGTGATGTCAGCGGTTGTTTATGACGTAGGTTACGATACTAGAATGATTAAAACGAGGAAAAAGATGGTTACTGTGTGGCTTTTGGCTGCTAACAACAAAAAAAAACCTCGCAAGATATAGATTGCCCAAAAAATATCAAGATTTCGAGCACACTGCCATATTTTAAGCTCTGAAAGTCGAAACCTACGTTATAGCACATCGCTGACAATCTCAGTAGTGACCACGGTATCAAACCTTTTCTAGAAAGTTTTTTTTTGTTTCTATATCTAATTTCTCAATGTGATTTGACAAGTTCTTTTTTTTAAAGTGTATATATCAGTTGTAGATTTTTTGTATGTATAAAATACCCTAACCTTTGTAATAGTAATAATAAAAGGAAAATTCGATTACGACTTTTCTTCATGGTGTAATTTTGCGTTTAAAGTTTGGAAAAGTCACTTCCGGATTCACCTTGACCAAGCAATGGGAGGCTGTTAACTTATGACGTTAAAAGCAGAATTTAGTAGTGAAAGTGCCGTCCTTTTCTTTATAAAGATTATGTCTTTCCAATTTACGTAGCTACAATACACTTCACTTCCATAATTTACAAGAGAATGGAAAAGATACATAAAAACAGAGCCGTTTTCTCACTACTAAATTCTGCTTTTGACGTCACACTCCCGAAAGCAATATGGTAGTTACCATCCTCCCACCGCTTGGTCAAGGTGAATCCGGAAGAGACTTTTCCAAACTTTAAACGCAAATTACACCATGAAGAAAAGGGGTAATCGAATTTTTCTTTTGCCATCATCACTTCAAAGCTAAGGACATCTCACACATACAAAAACCCACAACTGATATATACACTTTAACAAAAAACTTCACGGCGTTAATATTCTTACCTGCTATACGGTTATATCTTCCTGGTGTGCCGACAATATAGTTGCTTTTGAAGAAAGCAATGTAGAAAAAAGAGGAATACATGTTGACTGACTGAAATAAGAACATCTTGATAGTGAGTATGTCTTGGTAGTGACTTCTGGTCCGAGGATTTTCCCAGTTAGTCAACGCAAAAGCCATTTTCTCATAGAGTTTTCCCATAACTGTGATGGAGCATAAGTTCATGATGGCAGATGTTACAGATGTATATATTCTAGTGTTGTATTTGAGGTCCGCCGGAGCTACAACTGAGAGAACCGCTGAAACAATAGCACGGTAGACAACAATACCAAATAAGGCAATAAAAACAAGTATCAACATCATACAAATTGCTGTGCATGCGCAGAAGTACCGTCTGTACCTCACATTTCTTGGTATGTACGGCTCGTCTTTTCCTGTGATTGGATTTGGTCGTGTTTCTTTCACGGACGCAATGAAGGCAGGTCTCGGCGGCTCAAGATCTTCCTCGAAGTGCAGCATATCCCATTCATAGGCCAGCTTGGCTTGCTTTCGTTTCCACACTTCCAAAAACGCTGCAATGACAAGAATAGGGTTCAGCAGTTGATTTTATAAGGCATGCAATTGGTCCTCACTACACTCTTTTGCTGGGCTACCTGTGGTAAGCCCAGTCATAAAATAGGTTTGTTTTTCCGTTCAGACAAAATGTTTATCCCACAATTCCTTGCGGTGACAGCTCGAAACACAAGTTCAAGTAGGTAGCCCAGTAAACGCTTCTTGTGCTTCTTGTTTTTATAAGAATATTGATTTTTGGGCCGAGGCTGGATATTCTCATTTTTTGGCCGATCTTAGGTTTAAAATATTCTTACGAATAATATTAGTTGCGGAAATATTGGTGACATGAAATTTCCGTATTTAACATTGAAAATAACTGTGGAATCGAAGAGCTTCAAAGGTAATAGATCCTTAATTTTCACCTGTACAAGTCAGTTTGTCAGTAGCCACATTCACGGATTGCAATCCTATTTCAGTTCAACCTTATCTTATTTAACGCTTTATATAAGAACCAGCAAATTTTCCCGAGGCAAATTGGTTTTTAATTTGTTCTTATTTCTGTAAGCGGTTAAAAAAATTTTTTTAGTTCATTCCTGTACAATATGGTTGAAACATACATTTGCAGCAGTTAAAACTGATCGTACGAGGAACTTTTAATATTACATGAATACGTGTATCATTTGGGACAATACTGATGATATTAATAACAAACGGCAAGCGGTGCTTCTGTGTTTTTATTGTGCATATATATTGCAAAGGCAAATTACAAGATTCAGAGAAGTTGCAACTTGTAACACTTTCACTTTTTTTCAGCCTCAATCTGCTCTTGTTCTTAAATTGTTCTTAATTTTCGGCCAATATAAGCCTCATTGTTCTTGTAAAGTTGTTCTTAATAGAAAAGTGCTTGTAGTTCATGAACACTGCATGCACACTGTGCTAGTTAGCGCATTTAAGCAATAATCCGAAAGTATTTCATTACCATTTGATGAAATCGCTTAAAAATCATTCAGCTCGAACTAAATTGAGAACTCATTTTGAAGTCACGTATGGTAGAAAAATTTAGCTATTTTAAGGGCTACAATATATTGACCGAGTGCAGCATATTAACTATTGTATTCGCGAAGCGTAATTTACAATATAAACTGAAAACTTTGCACTATAATTGCAGTATAATAGGTTTTACAAAGACTGTTAACAGGATTGTGTGCTTAATGTCTTTTAATAATCACCAACAAAATTACAGAGGTTCAGCAGACCTCTCAGCTCAAGTTTCAAGATTTTCCGTGATACAAAATGTTACAAAATTGCGACCTTCAGATTTTAACTAAACTTCCAGATTTTTGGTTTTCCTACTCAAATTCAGATAGCAAGTGAGAATGTTTCAAGTGATAATGTATATTTTAACGATGTCACGTATATTCTAATTTCCCTCTTTGTCGATGACATGAACAGAGAAAGATACTATGACAGGTAACACTAAAAAATATCGCTCTTATTTATTGATAACCTTATATTTAACGTAGGAGAATACCTAGGAAGAGCGAGGCAAAGCCGACGGACGTACAGACGGACGGACAGGCTCTCTCGGGAGGGAAGAAGAGAGAGGACCCTGGGAACAAGATTGACTAGATTTTGATTGCCGTTATTGTTCTACTCAGCCCCTCCCATTCAAAACCAGAAAGTGGTTTTCTATTCAATATACTCTGAACCTTTCTTACTTCAGTTTTTCAACGTTTTCTCGCTTGTACACAAGGTTATATTCAGTCCCGGAACAATCGTTCCGCATTTAATAATGACAGTTTGACCTTTAACCGACAATATATTTTTCTAGCGCCCAGAAACATCTAGACCTCTGAAATTATCACATCCTGTGCTAGTCACATTCACTGCATGATTGTCTTGTCTCCTCGATTTTGACATATTTCTGACTTTGTTTAGACTTTTTCATATTTGCTCTCATCAGCAGGTGCAAATGTGAAATTATATTTAATTTGATTCGTACGTGTTGGAAACCTGACTTGCAATGACTTTGTTGTTCAGTGTTAGGTTTGTACGTGACTGGCCTTCAGCTCAGTTTGTTGAAACAGTTGCACTTCCTTTTAGTGGGTTAGAGCAAGTTTGAACTTGACATAAATTCTAAAATTATTGTCCAATGGGAGCTAAGAAATACTATTGTGAAAAGTAGAAAGCTCTGTACCCCAACTACGTATACACTTCGCCTCGGTCGCTCACCGCAAGTTTGTGAAATCCTTAAGCCGTCCGTCCCTAATTATCATCAAAGCAGAAAACACGTTTTTTAGTGACCACTCTTTGTATGTTGTCGTTTAAGGCAGCCAAGCTCCAAAATACTACTCTCAGTAAAATGCGGCTATTTTCTCAATTTATCACCTTCACTGTCATAACAGTGAACATATTGGTGTTGAAGGTAGACGGAACTAATAGCCAGGTATGGTAAATGTTTAATTAAGTGTTTAAAGATGATCCCAAGATTTATAGTACAATGTGGCAACATTATATCATAAAATTGTGAGGAGCAACTATAAAATACAGAGTCACTTAAGTCCGCTATTATTTTTCATTTGAATTGTGCAGATAGTTTTAAAGAACGAGAAACGCGCAGGAATATATTGCCGAAGGTGACCATATATTCTATAATTTAGCGAAGTCTAAACAACGACGTAATTACTGTGGCGGAACCATGGCCAGTACGTGTATCATATCGGAAGATAAAAAGGGACGCGAAGTGCATCAGAGTCTTTGAAGGAACTGCTGCCAATATCTTTTTTTTTTTAGAACTACATTCAGAAAATTTTTTTGCTCGGATTTGATGAGAAATGTAAAAAACTCTGTATACATTGTATAATTTGATTTGCAGCCACAATTATTAAATCAAAAACCTGATCATGCTCTGAATAAAAAAAAAACATTCTCGAATTAATGCACTTTTTAAAAGTTTATGTTTAACGGGCTAAAAAGTATATCATTTTGCAAGATATTTTAGAATGAAATATCAAACGGCCTGGACAGTGGGCGTGCAGTCATCCAAGATGGCTGTCTTTTAAATGAGTGTGCAAAGCCAACCAGTCGTTTTTTGGCCTTTTTTACGAAAAACCTTTTAATTTAAGATAATTTGAATAACAAAACCATGAAATTTGCTAACAGTAACAGTAATAAGTTATGAATCAAAATCCAAAACATGCAAATTAGTAGCATTGTTTTTGCATTACTGATTTACTCATCAAAAAAAGGCCAGGCAAAACTAGCAAGACAACAGGAAAGGGTTCTCATGGGTTGAAGGGTAGAGGTAGCTAGAGTAAGAGAAACTGTTATTTCTGCTGAAAGAAAACCTGGGGGTCTGGGAATGACATACAGGAACGACGTCTTACGAAGGATGCTTACGTGACAGTGATTACCATTCTTCATGACAACTGCACCACGGATAAAACTGGTCTTTTTAAAATGGTAGTAACCGCAAAGCATCCGATTGCGGGCGCGTCATTCTATTTCTTTGTTTACGCTTCTGACTTAATTTTAGCAAAGTGAGGAACGTACTTTTTAGTCCAGTGTGTTACTTTGACAAATTTTGAGTAAGATTCAGAAGATTAGAATTTGAAATTGAAGTTTTGTGAAAATGTTTACGAACTACTGCATTGAAGATCGTTTAGAAGCTGTGGATGATAAAGGCAACAAGAATATTACAGGGGCGTACAGGGGTTTTCTCGTGACGCGGGATCGGCCATTATTGCTGTTCGTGATTCGGGATTTTAGAAATTTATTTCTGGTGATCCGGGATCGCACTTCTTACGTGACCCGGGAAAAGACCAAAAAATTCTCCGTGATTCGTCATTTGTCATTTGTCAACATGTCTGAAGACATTTCTCGGGATATTTGTCTATTGTTATTCAGATTTCTTCCGGAAAATAATCTAACAGATGAAAGATTGATTCCAGAGTCCTTTAAACAGTTTAAATGGTTGTTGTTAATTTGTAATGCGAGCGGTTACAACGCGAAGTGGACGAGTAGTAAGAGTCATCGTCAGAAGTTGAGGTATTGTAAACAACTAGCTTGATATATAATGATCATGTTATGGGTTTGATGTTATACCTAATTTTTAGAAAATATGCCGTGAAGACGCACGTACTATAAAATGTAAATGATTATTTCTGCATTGGATAAAAACATAATTACTGTTATTTAAATACAAAGTATTCAACTTTATCATATCCTTTACGTTTTAAATAACGTCGAAGGAAATTCTCGCGACCTAGATTAACGCGAATTTTTGTAATTCACGTTAAATACGTGAACTGAGAGAAGCGTTAATTTCATATACAAGGTTATTCACTTTTCATAATAGTTAATTTTATAACGACAAACCAAATAAATTCATTCATGTTCAATGATTATCGATTTTTGGTTCAAAAAAGGAAACTTTCTCATTAAGAAGTTCCTTATTAATCCGCATTTCGTGATCCGGGAAAAACGAAATTATGCCCCGTGATCTGAGATTTTCCAGTTTTAATATCGTGATTCGGGACAAGACCCCCCCCTGCACACCCGTGATCTCAATCCTGTGACTGCCGTTGTTCTCTACTCCTTTCCTTGGGTCCCAGATACTGCTGCAATATTCGAGTTGGGGTCGAACTAGGCTTAAGTATGCCCTTTCCTTAAGGGTGCGTGATTTAACCCGAAGATTGCGCTGTACAAAGCCAAGTGTGTGATTTGCTTTAGATGTAATTTTGCCAATATGGTGGTTCCATTTCAGACCACCAGAAATATGGACTCCAAGGTACTTTGCAGTATTTACTTCCTTTATGACTTTGCCATGTAGGGTGTACTGTTGTTCTATTACAGTTCTTTTCCTAGTTATCGTAAGAAGCTCACACTTGTCAGGGTTAAAATTCATGGACCAATGATTTTCTTAGATCTCAAGTTGGTTGTTGTCTCTCTGAAGTTGTGCACAGTGATCTTCATTATGTACTGTTAAACACATTACAGTATCGTCTGCGAAGAGGTGGACAGTAGAATCGACGTATTCGGGCAAGTCATTGATGTATATCAAGAACAGAGAAGGGCCGATGACAGATCCTTGTAAGAGTAGTGATGATAGTAGCAGTAGTGAAGGAAGTGATGATTCCAGTGACAGTGATTCAGAAGGCGATAGTGATAGTGAGGTTGAAGATGTGATGACAAGCTGAAATACAAAGGAAAGCCCTACTCAACACGGAGTATTCTGAAGTGCCCTCGCCACTCTCTGTATGAAATTGAGTGCGACAGGGTGGGTGAAAAGACAAATGAAGTGGTGCATGAAGAAATGGGAAAAAGACATTCAAATTTACCTGAAAGGAAGTTTAATGCTCTTACAAAATTCAGATCCAAACCCACCAACCTGTATCAAGTTCATTATGAATTTTCAACAAATTGTGGTTTGTACCATTGCAACATGACACAGAAATGTCAACGTCACCACTAGCTATTTCAAGTTGCCTTACACTGGTTATTCCTCCAGTATAGCTAAGAAACATATTAACCGGTTAGTTAAATTTTATTGCAAAAATCTTAACATTCAAATGGTTTTCACTTCATTTAAAATTGGCTCTTGGTTCGGTGCAAAGGACCATATCCCAAGTGGATTACGTTCACACGTTGTCTACAAATTCTCGTGTGCAAGATGTAATGCCTGTTATATCGGTGAGACCAGTCGTCACCTCTCCACACGCGTGAACACCTCACTAGTGATAAGTCCTCCCTTGTCTATAAAAATCTTTCTGAATCACCTAATTGCCGATCGTTAAACTCTTCCAATAATTTTAAAATCCTAGATCAGGCCTCTACCGAATATGAACTACGAATCAAGGAAGCTATATACATTCAATTACATAAATCATCTCTGAACAAACAAGTTAAACATGTAAATCTAAAACTTTCTTTGTAACACCTTTATTGTATTAATTCTATAACTATTGTTATTAGTGCACTTAAATACTGTCATTATTGTACCAACTTCTCCACACTGAGGATGGCATATGCTAATGCCGAAACATGTCTGTGATGAAACTCAAAAGTGTTGTATATTTTTTTAAAGTAATTGAAATTGTGCTAACTAATTTAAAAATAAGGACTAAAGAAGTCAAGTATAGATAGCACAAACATGCTATAGTAGTAGTTAACTTGAAGCCACTGTGTTATAGGGATTAAGGTAACGTTGGCAAGCTCACTATTCGTTTGGTAATTTGAAGGGATAAAGCCCATGCACTACCGGCCTGAAAATACTGGTACATATCCAGATCCCACAAGCAGTGCACTTTTACCGTTAAATAAGAAGACTGCTGTTTATTTGTACTAGTGCAAGTTATTTTTTAAGATTTTATGGTCTGAAGTTTTCAGAAAAGTGTTAGCCCAGCTAGCAGAGCAGCTGTTAAAACAGCGGACCAGCAGTCCTAGCAACAGGACTAAAAACCCAGTCAGTTTACAATAACGGCGATTATATCAATTTGCTGTAAAGAATACGGTTAATATATAGATTTAGGCACTGCCTAAAAGCGGAGCTCCCAAAGAGATATTAATCGTACTGCAGTTTCTGAAAAACCTATTCCACTCGTGTACACGGAGGGGAGAGGAACGGTCAGTTAAATTTCCTGTCTCCCTATTTTTTGCCCTATTTTTCGCCCTCCTCCCTATCTTTTTTGGCAGTTTCTCCCTCCTCCCTAAATTGTTCCTCTCCCCTCTACACGGACATCGTACATACGTATATACGGACGGACGGACATGATGTTGAAAATTCAACATTTACTTGGAATTGAAAAGGTAGTATTCTACGCGGCTGACCACCCTTTTCGCGCGTGCGCGAGAGCTTACTTCGCTCAGGTGAGCGTGAGTTGACAAAACGTTTGTGAAAAGTAAAAGACAACAAAGAAAAGCTGCAAGAGAGAAAATTCAAAATTTCAAACTCTTAACCACGTTAAGGGGTTGACTTTTTATAATAACATCAGGGTTTGATAAGGAATTTTAAATGCAAATAAAGATGAAGCCGTGAGCAGGTGTCTTGTTGTAAAAGGGGTAGGTAATCATAATCAATAACGCTGTTACTATTGCTTTGGAAGTCAAATGCTAAGTTTAAAGTTTTATCCTGCGAACTTTATCAGAGCCATTAATCTGACGTCCAAAAATTTAAAAATTAGGTTATGAGAACACAGATTTAGAGAGCTCACAAGAGCTAGTAGCAAACAAATGAAGTCACATGCTACGAGATGGGTCACTAAGGCTACGTAACGCCTTAGAGCAAGTTATATATTACATGCATGGCCGCTAGGAGATACAGATCTTATTTATTAACATACACACTGAAATCGACTGGGATCACACGCAAATTTCTTCATCCAATCACAAGCGCGAAATGACTTTCAAATGAATCAGTCGATTTTGCGCGCCTTAGCGTTTGGCACCTTTTCAATGTTCATTTTTAAAAGTTTGCAAAATTCCACAAGTTTCATGCAAACGGCTAGTTAAACAGAAGAGAGGGACGAGAGAATTGAAAGGAATAGATCCACCAACAATGGCGGAAATTTCGAACAGGTTTATCACTTTAGATAATTAAACCCATTGAACATTACATCCAGATACAACAGAATGAAAACTAGACAAAACGTTACTCTGCTTATCGAATTTCTTAAACAGAGGAAAGAAACAAGCCAAGTGAAAAAATAGATCCACATAACTTGACAAGTACCCATTCCAATTTTTTTAAGTGTAAAACGAATAGATGGCAAGGATTGCGAACCATGAAGCCTTTGAGGGCTCTTTTCAAGTTTTAACCGGTTTTTGAAAGAACGAAAATACCCCGTAAGCATTCTTGACAACAATTAGTTTGACCCAGGGGGCTACTCTATTAGTTTTTGGGTAGGGTTGTGCCGCCTTAAGATCAAAACCCTGACCCTATTCCAGACCTATAAATATTCAAAATTGATATCCTACCCTAGACCTTTAAGTCAAAAATCATACCCTACCCAAAAGAAAACATGCATTAAAAGCTAATCGTATTATTTCTATTAGCGTGATTATAGGACTGACGTCACATCTGTGCTGGTAGTTTTGTTAATGCCATAGATGTTATCATAACTCTCTCAACACCAGAAACTATACCCTGTTCCAAACAATTTGATCCCTATAACCCATGCCAAATTAGATACCCTATCCCAGACTCTAGAGCTAGAAAACCATATCCTATAGGGCGGAACATACTGTATCTCATATGGGCGAGTCTCAAAAATGAAAACCGTTGAAAAACAGTAAACGAAATATGATATAACATGTAAATAACAAATAAGCAGTAAATTTTACAAAAAATGAATATTAAATAAATAACGAAAAAAGAAAAAAGAAATGAATAAATAAAACCAAAGGAGAATAAAAAGGTAGAAAATGTAAAAAATTACAAATCTTCTCTAATGTTGAG
>JAOBAY020036172.1:0-14089 GCA_025331085.2 Zoanthus sociatus
AAATAGCAGAAATGACAACTCCCATAGCAGTGTGCTCTTATAATGTTTGTTGTAAAATTTAAGTCTGTTGTCATCACTTCGAAAATTATTATTAATTCTATTATTATTATTATTATTATTATTATTATTATTATTATTGTATGTTTGCAGTTTTGTGCTAAAAGCCCGCAATATTTGAAATTGTTGACTCGTGACGTCGCGTTATGTCCATACATTGTTGCTTTGCCTGATATTTTTCATTGTCTTTAGATTGCAGATTTTCCTGACAAGATGGGATTTTACGTTATGGGGTGTGTATCGTTCTTCAAGAGCTCGCGAGATGATATCAAAGCTAACGCCGCCATGTTTGTAGGTTAGTTCCCACATCCAGTACCAAGTTGTTTTCCACTTTTCTCTCATCTTCTTGTAATCGCTGTAAAACAGCAACAATTTGTATTAGCATTCTTGATTAATTTTACAAAATATTCAGAAAGAAAATTGTTTTTAGATTAAAGATGTACAGGACGTAGAGTCCAGGCCACCCGCAACAATCAAAGACGCTAGTCCAGACAGGTGGCCTGTAACCGAAACTGTATACAGTGACTCTGCTCCTCAGTAGGTCCCCTAAACATCTCCGTCACCTCCTTTTAACAATAGGACTTGTGCTTTTGTGTAGAGATTCTCTTATCTTCAATCAGTGCTTTTGAATAGATAGTATCAGTTACATAGTTTTCAATTTCCCAGAACTTTGTAAACTTCTGTCAATATTGCAACAAGTGGTACAGCTGGCAGATGACGCGGATTCTCTTGAAAACTTCTTCTGATTCGATTTTCCTATACATGTCTTTCTCAGAGGAATCGATTAAGATAAAACGTTCTGATCCCTTTGAAAAAGATCCCGATAAATATTATCTGGCCCATTATATTCCACGTATCACATATCTCAAGATGAAACCACTTATTTTGTGTTCTTTCCAACTGACGGCTCGTTTCATGTCCTGTTTCTCAAACCCGCCGATTTGTGCCTCACTGCTATTGAATGGAATGTGCTAACTCTATTGTTGACAACTTGAACCTGTACAATTTCATAGAGCTTTTCAAGACCAGCAAAACAGTAACTTATTCGCTTTAGAAAGTTCATTATAGATACAACTCTTAACGGCAATTGCCAACTCTAGTTGAGCGCTCAGTTTAGTGAAACCACTACAAGCTACTGTAAGGAAACATGCAAAATGACTGAGTGCGGAGGAGAATGTATATGCCTAAAAATTCCCAACAGTAAATTAACTGCTGAGTTAGCAAGCTTAAATGAAGAAGCGTCGTTGGCAATATGTGCTCTGTGATGAACGTCTTATCTAGGTACCTTACCGTGTTACTTTTTCTTCCTCAGCGAACCTAACATATATAGATAACAATTTTTGTTTTTTTGTGTTAAATGTCACAGAAAATGTTATGTTTCCGCTACTTCATTTTTAACCTTAGGTAAACAACCCGATAAACATGTCTACTATTGTATTATATTTCTCTTCAGCAAGGTCAGCCTCCAGTCCAAGGAAGTCACACACTGACCTTATCATGCCTCCTATTGTATTCCCCTTAAGCAAGGTCAGCTTCCAATCCAAGGAAGTCACGTTGACCTTGTCACGCTTCCTGTTGTATTCTTCTTGAGCGAGGTCAGCTTCCAGTACAAGAAAGTCTCACTGACCTTATAATGCCTCCTATTGTATTCCTTTAGAGCGAGGTCAGCTTCCAATGCAAGGAAGTCACACTGACCTTGTCACGCTTCCTGTTGTATTCTCTTGAGCGAGGTCAGCTTAAAACTTGCTCATTACATGACCCATACTCTCCATTCTCTTTTATACAACTAGATTCTCATTATTGTTATGAAAGTTACATTCGTCAACTTGTCTATAAGTGCTCTAGGTGTATTTGCTAGTGAATCGTCAGCGTTGCTTTACATGCTTACAGAGTTAGGACCACATATTACATATTTTGTAACAGGAACAAAGATTGGTGCAGTCCTGAACTGTTGAACTATTAAACTATTAACGTGATTGTATAACCTATAGATATTTTAAAATCCTATATATTTTATTTTCCCTTAGTGTGCGTTTTTCTTTATCATGTTCAATTCAAGTAGACGATTGTAAACTTCACTGCAAGCAGTGAAGTTTATGATTGTATATTGCATAAAGCTATATTAAAGTTTCCATTACTATGATTATTATTTATATTATCATTATTATTCACATACTTATGTCATTCTGTTTTGACTCTAGGCTTTCTTCTTGGCAATTTGCCAGTTGACAAAAGAGACGAAATTTCCAAAGATCATGTGTGTGGAGGTAAACACCAACTTAAGCTCTAAGCCGATTATTTGCTGTCACAAAACTAAAAGGTTGCTTTAGATCAGAAACGTAGATTAAGTATGGATTAGGTGATTTTGAGTTGATAGTTTGATGGTATTGATTAATAAATGTCGTCCACATTAGGGCCATTTATTTGAGGGAAAATTAAACGCCTCTTAATTAAGACACGAATTGCACGTACAAGTGATACAAAACAAACGTTCGCGTCTTATTTTAAAGGCGACTTACATAAGCACGTATTATCTTGAAAAAGAATTTTTGTCTGTTCTTAATTAGTCTGCGTCCTAAATAAGACTTGAACCTCCTTGTAATTGTATAAATGGTTTCGCCTCCTAAATAAGGCGTAAACGTCCTGTAACTGAGTAAATGATTTCGCGTCCAAAATAAGACGTAAACTATAAGTGCGCATGCGTGTCACCCTGACTAACAAAGTCGCTCGTCTCGAATTTCTGTTGTATTCTTTGGACACAACTCAAATATTGTGAATTTTCTTCAACAGCATGGTCCTCATTATAAGATAAGAGAACTTTTCGAAAAAACATCTCTGAAAAAGGGCCTTCCTTCTTAAAATAATGGCACGGTTTTCTTTTTTTGGATAGTTAACAAAATTGTTGCTAATGGCATCTTTGCATATAAACGAGGCTGTATCAAAAATAGGACAGGAATCATTTAAATGTTACAGCTGGCGTCCTATATTTGAATTTCGTCTTCATTAAGATGCGTTTTATTTTCTCCCGTTCTATCACTGCTCGTCGCCTTAATAACGACCGCTCTATAATTATTATCCATCTTTTTAACCTTCCAAACTTTATCATCATTATTCATTAATCGTGCTATCCGGCAACATTAGCTCTTATACGACGAGAAGGGCTTCATTTAAAAGAAGAAAAGTTCGAGGAAAGGGGAGAATAAAGATGGTGCAGGTGGTTAGCGAATTTCATCATTAATAAGCTCTATTTAGAACTGCTCTTGTTATTGTTAATCGTTACGTTATCACTCATATGTACTGTCGTCTTATTCATGTTTAATTTATTACGTATTAATTTTATACTTGTTTACATTGAGCTGTTGATTCGCTTATCCATTTTTTTTTTTTTTTACTGCAGCATTGATACTTCTTCTGAAGGATCCTTCTGCCAAAGTGCGGAGTAAAGCCGCAGAAGCAATGAGTCTTTTGTACGATTATTAATAGTCTCGCTGTTGAAATTTGAAATACTGAATGGAAACCCTGTTTCTGAGGCAAAGAGGTGACAATATAAGATAGTTCTTTTTGAATTAACTAATGTTTATTCGGTTTACCAAGGTGAGAAACAATTATACATGTACCGTAATAAGCGGAAGCAAATATTACTGTGGTCAAGCGCAGGACCATATTGAGTTTATTTTTTTATTGCAAGAGGTTGTTTTAGGATTTAAAAAGCTGTTGCTCTAGAGAAGTCTTCATCTGCCTTATAAATAAAGTTATAAATGAAACTGAATGATCAGGATACAGTTAGAAACCCCATGTTTTCCAGTAGGTAATGATGTCCGGATATTTTTTTTTCCATCCGTGATTGAGGGGGTTTTAATTTTTTCCCTCAAATTACATAAGAAGTTACATGAGATATAGAAATACTAATAGAAAATTCTATTAAAACAAAAATTAGTTAAATTAAGAATATTGCTAGATGTTTTCTGATAGATTTATTGTACTGTCTATAATGGATGAATAAAGATGCTCTATATGTATGTCATTTGATGTGAATTCGATCCTAATATGGTAAAGGTCGTTAGTTTTAGTATAAACTTTGGGCGTCAGAAAAAGAATTATTGAATTGTTTTGAGTAAGCACGTCGCAGTGATCCACTTTCCCCGCTTTAGCTCAAGAGCTAAGTATAGTGGATCTTTATGTCACGGGAAAACAATAGATTGTTGGGGAACCAATCGGCTCGTTTATCCCGGACTCGCGTACTGAGTGCCCAGTGTTTTATCACAATCTAATACGCTGTTTAGGCTTGTTTATTTGCTTTATAACATTATAGATTCTACACGCCGCCAGTAGTTAAAAAACAGTAAATCTCGTTTATGGTTTTTTGACCAGTCAGAGCTCGCGTAGAGTCCTCTTTATGCTATAAATATTTTTTTATTACCTACTAAAGTAAACAACAAAACCTGTCTAGAATATCTTCGACTCAAACCTTAACCTTATTTTATATCAACGTTGCAGCGCTTTAAGAAATAACAATGCTTACCACAGAATGCTCTTTACGGAGGGCATGGTCATAAGAGAAATATGTAGACGTCGATAATATTGAACATTGTCAATCCGAGAGTGGTGCGGCAACGGTGGATGTCAATGCTTGTATGTAACGGCATCTGGTTTTTATTTTTGGAATTTTCAAACTCGTTCAACAGAGTCGCATTTTATACATGTTAGAGTACATTCAAATGTTTTGGCGGCTCTGTTTGACACAGCGGAAATTTTTGCGCCTTTCAAACATGTTTCTCGTTTGTTTTTCTTCTGTACAACAGCAGCACTTTGCAGCGTTTGTGTTCCGTTTTTCTGTTTTTAAAATTTATTAGAGTGGAATTCAACATAGGAAGCGTAAATCTGCAGATTCATGACTTTTATTGACAAGATGACGATGGTTACTTAATTGAGGAACATGTTCTAATGACATGTGAAAGCACTTCTGATACTCGTTGTATTCTTCTAATCCTTTATTGAATAATTGACCCTGCTTTCCAAAGGGCTGCTGATGAATTCTTAAACAAAGTAAGATGTTAAATTATCAACTGTTGACAAACTTCATTCAATGCTTCTTGCACCTGAAAATGATTTTGTTCGCGTTAATTTTTAAGTTTAATCTTTCTCTATGTACAGCTCTTTCGTGATTTTTAATTTATGCTATTTGAACTACGTCATGTTTTAATTAAAAACATCCTTGTTCTAATTATTGCTTGAAGTTTGTCAAGTCATGTATGTCAATGCAGTGAACTCAGGTTGCATGTAATTCGTGGTTTGTTTACAAATTAAAGCACTTGCTGGCCACAATGAACCAGAAACGCTGTGGTTTATCAATTATTTAATTGCGGTTTTCAGTAAAAACGTTTTAGATTGTCTGTAACTTGATAATTTATTTCTGCTATTGAGGGTAGACATTTCTTGCATACAAAGTATGAAATACTTCTACCACAAAGACAAGTTTCACTTTTATTAATATTAGAGTATGATCTTGCTTGTTTGAGTCTACGCCATTCGATTAAATGGTCAATGTTCTTTTCGGGGTTCTCGCCTTTCAAAGCCCACTGAATATATATTTATTTGCAAAGGTATAACTCTGTTTACAAGTTGTTACCCATAATGTACATAACATGCCATAAACGCATTATATTTAAAAGACTATAACTTCTATAACAAGTAATATATGTACTAAGCTTGTAACGCTCATTTCGAAATGAACACACATGGTTTCTGTACCTAAGTTTAAACGTCGTGTCACAAAGTCCGATTTATGTCTCCTTGGTGGTTGTAAATTATGTTCTGGTCGTTAATACAATTTCCGTTCATTGGACAGGCGTTAGGATTACGACAATTGCAGTAAGTGTTGTTATTATTCGCTTCGTTTGATTATTACGGATTTGTGATGATTTGATATGACGGTTTTGATGTAATGGACGTTTTAATGGACGATGGATTGAACCATAAAATGTTCCTTGTCCTGTTAGGTCGTGAACGTGGTTGAGGCAAATGGTTGTCAGGTTTGTTATATGTACGGTTATAGTTGTATTCGATTTAGCTTAACTTAATTGGTAGATTTCTTTTGTTCCATCGAAACATCTTCGATGAAATATCCGAGAGCCTTTTATTAATGGAATCAGAAATAACTTTTAACGAAAAGTTTGGGTGGTTGGATTTCCTGTGAACGCAAGGGGGAGTATGTCCATCCTTTGTGTATGGATAATGTTTGCCATTTTTGAGATCAAGAGTGAAGTCTAAGAAATTTCTTATTAATTTATAATCTTTGCCTGTGACGGGTTGTAAGTTTTGGCCAATGCCTGAAGATTGCTCTGTAAACATGAAACTCTAAGTAGTATTAGATTTTTTTTTCCAAAAAGTATTTTTTCGCTAAATGGTCCTTTTACAGCACTGCTACTCAATGCAAGAGAAATCTTTCTAAATGAAAGAAAAAGTCACCCTTAGTTTGAACATTTTCATCTCTATACCACCAAGACGCCGCATTTGCTGCTCAATTTGAATCTTTGTAAGTTAAAGTGAGTATTTTGTTAGGCTTCTCTTACGCAGGAACGCGGCCCCTTGGAACGAAGGCGGCCATCGTTAGCGCAGGCTCGGCCTTTCAACCACAGGGACCCCAGTTCGATCGCCGGCTCTGCCGAGATTTGACTATTTTTAATTGTGCAGCCTCATTTCTGTCTACGCTAAATGAGCTTTCTATCCTTCTGGGGTAGGTTAATGAGTACCAACGATTGCTCGGAGCTATTAAACCTGCGATGGTTTAATATGTCGTCCAGGAGGCGACAAAGACTATCATCCGCTTAGCAATACGTTTTCATAAACCGCAGATAAGCACCGGCTCTATGGGCCAGTTGGCTCGTGAAGGATTCAGCTGTTTGGTTTCTCTTTTATATAGTCGCTTAAATTGCTTACTAAAACGGGGCAGTCATTCACTAACGTTATTCGGTCCATACCGCGGTACAAACCTAGTCTCGATAACCCTTCTACACTTTAGAATTACATTCACAGACAAACAAAAAATAAACTGCTGTTCCCATTTTCTCTATGACGCTCAGTTGGTTAGATCACTGCACAAAAATGGCCGGGGTCGCGGCCCGGTCGGGGTTTTTACATTTGTCTAAAGTGCGCAGATAACCGCGCCAATCATTTATAGTGTTATATCGTTTACACCGAGTTTCAAACTTCTATTCTTTAGAGTCCGATATTAATAGATATCCGAACAGACATAGCTATAATGCCAATGAACTGCTGTTCCAATCGTGTCTTCATGCCTCAGTTGGTTAGAGCGCTGCACAATGATTGCAGAGATTCGTGGGTCGAATGTCGTTGAAACCTGTAAAATGTTTTTCAGGTGTCTTTTCTGCATTTGTTTAAAATGCATGTATACTGCGACAATATTCCGTAACGTCATTTCTTACACCGAGGTATAAACTCCGTCTCAATAAACTGATTCTTTAGTCATTCATACAAATCGAGTGATTCGAGTGCCCCTTAATAGTTCTTTTACTTATTTGAGTGTCATATAATAAGTTTTTTTGATTTGTTCCCGTGCGCGGGATGCTAATTACAAACTTAGGGCTTGGCTTCTTTTTGTATTGATTTGGCGTGTAGATTATTATGCTCAAAATTATGAATAATTTAGCGTTTTGGCCTCTTTTTAGAGAAGACAAACAAATATCACTGATGCGCCTCTCAGAACTTTTTGCATGCGTGGTCAAGTTTTCATGATGGTCCACACAGGGCCAGAGTCAAGCTCAACTCTCAAACGTGATATAACAGATTGATAAAAAAAAAGATCTATATACTGAAAATCTGAGAGAGTTAATTTCTTCTGGTTCGTCTTGTTTGTAGACTATTTCCATTCCAAATTTATGATAATTATTTATCAATAAAATTGCGCTGTTGTTGAAAGGAATAGCATTTGGGGTGGATAAAATATTAAAACTACCGAATGTCAGAGCTCAGTCATTTTTGTCTCATAAACTTAATTCGGAAAATGAATTGTTTTACAATGAGCTTGTTTGTTAAAAACACGTGGGGTGGGCTTGATTTTTTGTTGTTTTCAGGATAGTGATACTAAAAAAGCTGCTAAGCCTAATTAGAGATGATTTAAGGCCTTTACTTGTAGCGGATTATAGCAGATATAGGATAGACAGGTGTCCTGACTGTGCGTAGTCACAGAAGGTCGCAGTCATAAAGTCATTTGGGAGAAAGAACAGCCGTTTCAAATGATATTGAAAAATGTTAACTATAATGTATTAAAAAAGCAATTTTAGGCTGATACGTTTAGAAAAGTATACAATTGAAAACAACAAGCTTTGTTTCAAATTTAGTTATAACGGAATTTATCAAGATGTATCAGTATAGCGGCGAGTGTACTCGATTGTAGATTATATTAATTGACGTGACTGCACTAGATTCACGAATTTTCCTTGTTCACAGCCATATATAGTTTGTTTTGAACATGAAGCTTATTTTATTTTCCAAACAGGAAAACCTTGAGATTATAATCTAAATATTTTAGATTCATAAAACCACGATCCAACCAAGCTTTTGAAAACAAATCAAACAATAATTGCTTCATTTTTGTGTACTTTCACAGGTCAACAGGCCTCGTAACTGAACGCATTAAGGGCGTTTTGCCCCTTACTTAAAAGAAAAAATAAAGGGCGTGAATTAAAAAGCGGCTCAAAACACTAGATAAAATGAAAACTCGTAGTTACTAAAAGGAAGGGTAGAAAATTATTTCATTGTTTGTTTTTGGGTGGAGTTAGCGCTTAAAAGAGCGGTAACAGTAAATCCAGACACATTTTTCATCCAGCTTCACTCACGCAAAGATCAGTTTGTATCAGACAAGGTAGGTGGTATATGATTGTTCTCAAAGACTATTGCTTCTCTGATCTTTCGGGTTTTTTCGAAGTTCAGACAGTAAATGTTCTCTTAGTTTCATTCGATTATAAATTATAGATGTGAAACGATTAATACTTCTCATTAACTTGGAAATAAGTGGCCAGAGTTTACATGTTATACTATTTTAGTGCAGTAAACTAAATTTACAAATATCAATAAACCAATGTTTACAAATGTTGTACAAAACAAAGATATTTTTGAAAATGAAAACAAGAAATATACTATCATCTTATTTACTTCGGTTTAAATCCAAATATATTTTGAACTCAACTAATTGTTTGTTTTTAATAAAAAAAGGCAGTTTGTTATACTAAAGCAATTTTAAGAAAGAAGAAATTATATAGAAATGAGAATCTCAGCCAGTCGCGATCGCATACCTTCTTCTTCTTCTAGACTTCTTCAAGTGTATATAACTCTCTTTCTCACTCGCTCTCACTCTTAACCAATTTATATCAATATACAGGCCCAAATGTTGTGATTGGTTTTGCCTTTTTTTCCTTTAAGTTATGAGTTTTTAACATGCATTTATTGATCATTTATTGATCTAACTTCAGCAAAATTTCATAAACTGTTGCTTGCATTTTTTTTCTTCTAAAAAACCTTATTGTTTCGTTTCGAGAAGCATCTTAACAGCATTGTTAACGTTGTTCTTATAAAAATAGCAAGTGCGTGTAGTTCTGAACAAAGAAAACCATGCTATGCTCCATTTTCATTAGAGAATGAGTTTGAATTGGGGCAGGATAGCAAGCAAAACGAAACAGCAATGAAACTAGATTGAAGTTTGAAGCGACCCATTCTTAACTTCTTTTTTTACCCAAAGTACCAGCCTCTGCTGGGAGCTAACCTACTATTGATTAGTGTCCCGTCCAGGGGGAATGGAAGACTCTCATCCGCTTAACAATACAGAAAGTGGAGATAAGCGCCGGCTCCATGGGCAACTTGGCTAGTAAAGGATTTAGCTTAGCTTGCAAGTTACAGACATAGTCAAGACATATAGCCAATTCATTTGGGAGCTTTCTTTTAAGTACCACCGTTTGTGTTTGCTTTACACTTTACAAACTACATCAAAACTTTTACACCATTTTGATATTTTAATGGAAAAGAAAAGGTTATGGCCAAATTCCACTTTCTCTTAATCAATACTGAGTTAACTTCGTTATCGTAGTTACAGCATAAGCTATTTCATCTTACCTTACGGATTCGACAAGTGTAAACAATGACTTATCTTTTTAAATCAAAGGATAACAATCAAGCATGACAATGAAATAATTCGCTGGCGCTTTATTTGGGCTCCAACCATCAAAGTGTAAATTTGAACTTATCAATACAACATAATCTAATTTGAAACATTTGTTTTTGAAAAGTTTCGGTCAATTTGTAATCAATATACATTACACGTATGCCTACGCTATGATGATAAAACTATCGCGCTGTATGAGTATGCGATAAATTTCAACGAAAACGTTTAATCTAATTTGAAATGTTTGTTTTTGAAAAGCTTTCAATCGATTTTTAATCAATGTACATTTAATGATAAAACTACTGCCCTATGAGTAGTTGATAAATTTATTCGAAAAGTGTTTTAATTTAAACCTTAGTGCTTTGCTATTTTGAAATGACAGCTAAATACAGCCCAAGAGGCACATTATCTCATGTCTGAGTGTCTTTGTTCAAAAAGACAAATTACCAAGGTGCTAACACGAGAAAACTTTCTAATTTCGTCGGAAATCGCATTATAGGTTTATTCTCCAGCTCGTAGGAAATGAAAAAGTTCTTTGTTTTTTTACCTAAAACTGAGAGCTGTATAGAAAGAGTGACTGATATTGTAGAATATCAGAAGAGATCAGGGATCAGCGAAGCAGCGAAGCATTGATTCAATGCCCCCTAGATGGAGTATTATGAGTCACGTATTTCGTTAAGCCTTCAGTCAAACTAAAAAACGTTCTTTAAACGATTGTAAGTTTGTAGACAGTATGTTATCCAGAGAGTGCTCATAGATTTAAGTTACATGCGAAACTGGAGGCCTTTGTTATGCTTTTTGTCCCGTCACTGTCTCTTTTGCGTCTTCCTTTTGTTATTCACTGTGGCTGATATTAAGTACTCGCTTTCACCAGCTCCAAAATCCACCAGAATGTTAGAAACTTTGAACACTCAGTAGATAGATAGTTTAAATACAAATCGAAATCCACAAGATGGCCATGCAGTATAACACTTGAGAAAAGAAGTGATAACTGCTGTGTTTAGTTAATCTTTTCGTTGATTCTTTAACTGTACCATTTATAAGATATCTGGTAAAGTTAAATGGATCGTGTCTTTTTTATGCAACCTCGTTTACATGCAAAGTTTCCATTAGTTTCCATTTTAATTACACAATATTCAAACTTTTTAGATTTTTATGAGATTTTGAATTTTTTATATCGACCTTTTAAATTCTGTAAATAGTAATTTTTAATTGTGAGTAAAGTTAGTGTTATTATTTTTATTCCCACAAAAAAAAGCTTCCATTAGCAACGCATTAGTAACAATTCAAAGTGGCGTGTTGTAGCAAGAGGCAAAATCGTGCCATTAGTCTAATTTTTCAAATGTTTTTTCTCTTTTGGGAAGTCCTCTTTTGTTGTGAACACCATGTAGTTAAAGAAAATTCACAAACTTTGAGTTCGGAATACAACAGAAATCCGAGACGAGCGACTTTGTTAGCCTGGGTGACTCGACAGCAAAATGACGACGTTGTTGTCGTCGTTACGGATGTGACACGCATGCGCACTTATAATTCACGTCTTATTTAGGACCCGAATTCCGAAATCATTTCTACAATTACAGGAAGTTCACAGCTTATTTGGGACTCGAAACCATTTAACAATTACAGGAAGTTCAGGGCGTACTAACTAAGAACAGCCATAAATTCTGTTTCGCATCCAAAGTAAGACGCGAACGATTATTTGTATCATTTATACAAGCATTTTACTTCTTATTTAAAACCGGTCTAACATAAGACGCGTCTAATTTTTCCCGAATAAATGGCCCTAGTGTTGCAGAAATTGTAGTGTTTTTTTACATTTATATTTTTTTTGGCGTTTACTTTTCCATGATATTAAAGACAAGGAGAAACACGAAAAAAACGATGAACGTATACGCTCCGTGTTCTCGTCGGGTGCTTAATTTTCCGTTTAGAATTTATTTAGCTGTTATTATCTGTTTAGACATGGTTTTGCAGAATATTTTCCTCTACCAAAGTTTAACAATTGTTTTGTTTTTTCACGATTTGTACTTTTTTGAAACTGATCAATTTGCATGGACCTTGCATATACATTCATCAAACTGATCGAACACAGCGCGAAAATAGTCAGGCGCCATACCATTTAAACAAGTTTTGTCTTGTAACTCACTGCCCAGTACGTTGTACTGTATTGTGTATGGTATCATTAGGCCATTTCCGAGTTTTCTTGTGCCTCTGAGTGCGAAACCGTTCATATGAAAATGAATTCTGCATTCAGTTTCATTTTCATGCAAATTAAATTCATTTTCATAAGAATGGTTTCGCACTTAGACTCGCTTTGAAACAGAGGCACAAAGGAACTCGGAAATGGCCTATTATATAAGTACGCGTAAGTTATATCGCGTGTTACTTTTTCTTGGGCTTACACTAATTGCAACTCCTCCAAACACCCCGAAAGTATAAGAAAAGCTCATTTTTACATTCACCTATTGTTGTTTTCATATCAGCCATTCGTAATCTTTGTTACGAGTTACTGGTTTTACAAAATAAACGAGAAAGACATCAAAACGTACCTAATTATTGTGTTCCTACAACTCTCTAAAGAGAATAAATTATTGGATGGCGTCCTATTTAAGAGAGAATTAAATGCTTTCGTGCCCTAGTAATTTTTAAAGCTCTAAATAACATGCTTGCTAATTTAAGTTTTTATGGGTCTTCGAAGGTGAAGCTTTCTAAAGTTATACAAATTCTAGGATCTTAACTCTAAATATTTGGTAATCTTCCCATTAATATCTATCGCTCTTTAAAAATGTTAACTCTTTTACTTTAGCTATGATCTTTTACTTTTATTGTCAATTTTATCATACTTAAAAGATGTTAATTAGATTTTTGTACATTATGTTTATTTGCAGTTTACTATTGCAATTGTTAATGTTATTCGGCTGTTTTGGTTGCTGTTGCTATTGTTATACTGTTATTGGTGTTGCTATTACTGTTGCTATTGTTTTTTAATTGCTGTTGCGACTGCTGTTTCTGTCACTGTTATTGTTGCTGTTGCTAGTGCAATTGTTATTGCTACCGCTGCTCAGTTATTGCCCCTGAATTGCTGCTGCTGCTGTTGGTGTTTCTGTCACTGTTGCTGTTGCTGTTGTTATTGTTATTGTTGTAAGTGCTATTGTTACTGATACTGCTATTGTTGTCGCTATACGCTATCAATGCTATTGTAATTTAAATTGTTATTGCTATTGATTTTGCTGTTCCTACTGCTGTTGCTATTACTATTGCTTATGCACTGATGCTGCTGTTTCTATCGTTCTTGCTGTTGCTGTTGCTTCTGTTATTGTCCTTGTAGTTGTCGTTGTTATTATTACAAAGTTATTATTAATACCAATAAACGTATAAATTCTATTTTCCAACCAACATTCGTTTTAATGTAAAGATAACTTTATCAACTTGTAGTTAAAATCTGTCTTAAATGAAAATTTTTAGGAAGAAGCTTGATCTTTACTAGATAATTTTATTTTTAAAAAACACGACAACATTTTTGGTTTTACAAGTCATCGCCAAAATATTTTGTAATTTAAATAATTTAAAGTTATCAATTGTAAGTGATGTGAGTCTCTACATAGCTCAAAGTAATCAGTAGTAGGAGTAATAGTAGTAGCAGTAGTAGTAGTAGTAGTAGTAGTAGTAGTAGTAGGAGCAGTAGCAGTAGTAGTAGTACTAGTAGTAGTAGTAGTAGTAGTAATAGTAGTAGTAGTAGTAGCAGTAGCAGCAGCAGCAGCAGTAGTAGTAGTAGTAGTAGTAGTAGTAGTAGTAGTAGTAACCTTTATTTAAACACGGGTAAAATATCTTCAGTTTAACAACTGTTTTACAAGA
>JAOBAY020036242.1:0-14088 GCA_025331085.2 Zoanthus sociatus
AGGCTATCACAAATAGACCTCTAATAGAGTAGCCAATCAGAATGCAGGATGCGTGTTAGACCGTTAGTAGGTTTATACTAAACATAGTTATAATTTTCAAGCGCACGTTCAAATAAGAAAGGTGCAGATCACGTATAAACCAGTCAACTGATGATAAAACAACTCATGAATGCTTTTTCTCCTCTCTTTTTTTATATATATCCGCGCGCCTTCTGGACGTCACTTTCGATCAACGTTTGCACAGTTTGTAAGTATTTTGAACCAATCTTTTAATGTTGAAAATCTAACGGTAATAGCATGGAGTTGAATAATAATATTAGTAATAAGACAATAATTTAGAGAGATGATCGATATTGGAAATTATAGTGTAGTCCAGATATTATAATATAGTGTATTTTATATAATGTATCTTGTACAGTGTATTACACAATGCTATTGTCCAAATAATAATAATAATGATAATAATTTCGATTTCCTCCTCTTTTCGAAATATGCATTTTTGATGATATATTGCTCTTTATAAAGCAATCCGGAATCCACTTTCCTTGAAATATTTAGCTTTGGAATTTGGACTCTGAGGTATTGAAATTGGACTCCGAGGTATTGAAACTGGACTCCGAGGGAATGGAATCTGGACTCCAAGATAATGGAATCTGGACCACGAGGTATATGTAATAGCATCTGGCATCTAAGGTAATGGAATCTGGACTCCAAGGTAATGGAATTTAATATCAAAGGTAATGGAATCTGGACTTCAAGGTAATGGAATCTAATATCAAAGGTAATGGAATCTGCGCTCCAAGGTAATGGAATCTAATATCAAAGGTAATGGAATCTGGGCTCCAAGGTAATGGAATCTAATATCAAAGGTAATGGGATCTGGACTCCGAGGTATAATAGAATCTGTTATCGAACCCTAAGCAAAGAAATCACGATGATGGAATCCAAAATCCGAAATAATGGAATCTGTACTCTGACTAAGGTTAAAATCCAGGAAATCAAGATAATGGAATGTAGACTCCAATGTAACAAAAACCAGAAAGCGTTAGGTAATAATCAAATACTGTGACTAAGAGTTCGTTGAGCCTGTTTTTACGACTCACCAAAGCACTTTAACTAGAAAAAAAAACTATTCAAAAAGTAGTATAGTCAAGATAGTCGAGTTTAAAATCCCATGTAATAGAATATAGAGTGAAGTACAATTGGAGATCCGAATTCTAAGATCTCCAGGTAGAATCCCCAAGTAATAGAATCTAAAATAAAGTGTCTGAAGATCCGAATTTAAAGATCTCCAATCCGAATCTCAAGTAATAGAATCTAGAATAAAATAACTAGAGATTCGAATTTAAAGATCTCCAATCAGAATCCCAAGTATATATATAGAATTTAGAATCAAGTGACTGAAGATCCGAATTTAAACATCTCCGATCAGAATCCCAAGTAATAGAATCTAGAATCAAGTAACTGGAGATCCTAAATTAAAGATCTCCGATTAGGAATTTTTAAATTATATTAAAATGAAATTCCAAAGCCAGGATTAGCTTCTATGCCCCAAGGTTTAGCTCTGATCTGCTCTTTTTCCTGTAGACCGCGCTTCATTGGGCGGCCAAGAAAGGAAGGCAAGACATTGTGTCGCTTCTCGCTAAAACCACTGTCGACGTTAACACTAGATCGGTAAGTAACCCGTAATTGAGTTCGCAACTTGAATGTACTGAATGTTATTATAATTATATTTTTTTCAAAATTTTTGAAACTGGATTTAAACTTAAAGTTTGCTTGATTTTTCTGTCTTGGTTTAAGCAAGTGCTTGTGATTTCGTTTCATCACTTCGTTTCATTGCAATAGATCAGTTTCAAATTCTTGGTTGCTGCTGACCTAAATAACTGCAGATTCATTTCATACAGTCTTAGCTTCGTTTTACTTTTAATGTTTCAAAAGCACTATTGAGAGAGCGCGATAAGTCTTACCTCCAACAATACACACAGTTGTAAATAGCGTAAAACTATATTGGCATTTAGGAATATTTAACTTCATATTGAGGCTAAACTGTCAAACTGAGTCCATTGTCGTTGTAGTCAGCGGTAACTGAAATTTCAAAATTGTTGATTCATATTTTATTTATTTAGATGCAACACCAAAACTGATATATTTTTTTTAGCTTCGTAACAGGGAAACTGAACGTGTGTATTGAGCCTGCAAACATGATCTTTCTCTCATACTTATCGTCTGCCCTCAGTGCAATATGCATTAATCTGACCTTTGTCAGTGTTTTTTGATTTGAAAAAACTGATGCATAAAACTTTTATCTTGACAAATTTATGTTTTTTTTCCTTTTCTATGTTATTTCAATGATGACACTGCACAATAAACTGAATATAATTTCATGTGTCTTAAAGAGGGTAAGTTTTATTGAACTTTTCTAATTAGATATAAAATGTCACAAGCATCGGAGCAAAACTAATTGTAATATTGCACAAAGTGTTTCGTTTCTAGCTCCTTCTTTTCATGTAAATTTGATAAAGCTTTTATCATATAAATTACAATAAGGTTTATCATTTTACTGACAAGTTAGGCAAAAATTGATATAATTTAAAGGTTGACATAGTACTAATTTAATCATTTTTCTTCTTAATTACTCTCTCAACAATGGATGACACATATATCTTGACGAACTCATTATTGGGCATCAAGGGAGTAAGTATGATAACGCCACAATTACAAAATGTTAAGTTAACAGCTGTTACTTTTTAACCCTTATTCATTATCATTACCTTGAACCTTTGCTTTTACCTATACAACTTAACCTATACTTAAACTTTTTACCTTATTACACTTCATTTTTATTTTACCATTCACTATCAACTTCAAACTCACTTCATCATAACCATTGCCTTGAAATCTAATTTTCATCTTTATCTTTACCAAGACTATTACTTTTAATTTTACTTTACTTACACCTTCACCATTTCCTTAAGTTTTACTTTCCTTTTTTACCTTTTCCTTTACCTAGACTCTTAATTATATATAGCCGCTACCTTTAATTTTACCTTTACCTTCATTTTTACTTTTATTTTTACCTTTTCCTCCACTTTCACTTTACCTTAACTTTTAATTATATCTAACCTTTAACTTAACCTTAACCTTCATCTTTACCGACAAATTATCTTTATTTTTACTTTTACTTTTACCTTCCCGAACACCTTAACAATTAATTATAACTAACCTTTATCTTTCATTCTAACTTTACCTTCCTTTCTACTTTCAGCTTTATCTTTATCTTCACTTATATTTTTACTTTTACCTTTTCCACTACCTTACTTCAACAGTTTACCTTATTTCTTTTCCTTAACCCGTCTTTACCTTTTTTCTACTTCTTTTGACAGTAGTATTTGTAATTAATTTTAGACTCATCTTAACCTTTAGTCAGTTTTTGTGGTTCACTTTACCACGTTTTTTCCCTCTAGTATTTCATATTGTATACATGAGTCACCTTAATATTTACCTGTTTAGGGTTACACAGCATTACATCTGGCCGCTATACAAGGTCACGAAAATGTGATGGAAATTTTGGTTGACATTTTTGGTGGGTAGATTATAATTTTTCTAAAATGTTAAACGTAGTAATTGTTTATAAGGCCAACTAAAATATAATAGTTTTGTTTGATTTTTAAATACGAGCTTGGAATCCATTATTGTTTTCGAAGTTGTTTTAAAGTTTTAGTGAGTTTTGTATCAAAGTCGGTCGGCTGCAGTAAGAAAAAAATGAAAACAGAATAACTTGTGCAATATAAGCGTCATTTATCAACCATATAAATTGTAATCACTTTATAGCTCTGCGACGTTAAACGCAGGAGATGAACCATACTGAGTACCATGTAAAAAATATTAGCAAGAGAAATCAAACAAACCATTACTGATATATAGTCAAATCCATCGTTATCGTTGCGCTGAGAATTGAAAAGAGAGTGTAAGATGCGTTTGTTAAGCCAAAACGCACGCGTAAAAGTTTATTTTTAGGAATTCAACTCTTTAGCAGTATTTTGTAATTGCTTTCAAAAAAATTGTCTGAAAAAGTGTTCTGCCAGATTGCTGATGGTTAATAGTTTTTTTGTGTTATGGATTATGCACATGAGTAGCTGGTAGAGCCCTCTCGAATGCTGAATGGATAAGTATTTGGATGGAGTGGTATTTGAATAAAAAGGTATGTGCTTGGAGAGGTATTTGGATGGAGAGGTGTTTGGATGGAGAGGTATTTGTTTGGAGATTACAGAAACCAGAAAGACATACGCCAATTATTATTTTAGTTGTCCATACATTTCCTGATGATATTTCGCTACTGTGTTTCAGATGCGGATATCAACATCCGGGACTATAGTGGAAAGAAAGCTAAACATTACTTGAAAAAAGATTCATCACCATGGATACAAAGTAAGCATTTCTAACAAAGGAAATAATAAGGTTACAAACATAAAGTTCTGAAGCTTAAAAAAACAAGTTTTGGATGAAGATTTAGGAACCGATACAGTGGCGGATAATGCCCAATTCCCAAATCCCCTCCCCCCAATACGAAATTCTGCCCCTTCCAAAGCAATACACTCTGACAGAATCTAAGTTTTAATTACGAAAAACGCGTAGTTAACGTTGAACTTGAATTTTTGCTGTTTTTTACAGAACTAGAGCTACATGCAAGCCATCTACAAAAACTGTTGATCGAATTCGCTTATATAATCTTAATCTGAAGTCAAAGATGACGGAAGTGGTTATCTTATTCTGCAAAACTGATTTAGTTTTAAAGTCAACATACAGTCGGCTCAGCAAACATACCTCAATTTTTGTATTTCTTTGAAATTTTTTGGCTTCAGAAGGTTTTGTTTTATCGTTTGAATTACTTATAGCACTGGTCAAAAGTAAATAACCTAACATATTTTGAAATAGGGTGTGCTAGCCTCGTTTTAGTGTAAACACTTGCTTATATATTGTACTTATACATGCTTGTTCTTGTATATTTCTTTTGATCGATATACTTTGAATTTCATAGCTAGGCAAGTGTAGACAAATGCCATCTACTTTTGATGCAAAAACTAACTTTATATTTTTTAACTTTGCGGCAGGAAAACTTCACGGGTCAAGTCTGCATCCAAACGGTTGGTGTAACTAGAGCTAGTAAAGTATACTAAAAGGGTTCTACTCGAGTGTTAGAAAGAAGCAAATTGTGCTATTCCATGTCAATACTTCCAAACTCATGGTTAGGCAAAAATAGAGAGAAGTTAGAGAAAAGGTTAGATAGAAGCATTAAAAATATAACTATGTCCCCCGCTTTTTAGGCAAGATCACCTCATTAAATGATCATTTCGGTTTAAAGACCAACAAGTAAAACACTACGTAAACGAACTAAAAAAAGGCAAGTAAAAAAAACCCAAAAACACCATCTCAAAAAATGTAAGTTTTTGAGCTGAGGAAGATATTTTGAGAGCATCCACTTCAAACACTAAAATATTGGTTTACATTTATTTAAATGAATTTTAATATTTTGGAGCACAAAAATTGAAACAGGTGAACCGAAGGCAATGCTTATCCAAAAATACAAACTTGACATGATATAAATATTAGGACAAGTCGTATTATTACAGTTGCTAGTTGTTAACAGAGTTGCAATGAAAAACATTAGTGGATAAATAAACTGCATCCTTGTATGAAAAAGGTTCTTCGTCAGTGCTTTGTACGTTCTTTGAACGTTTGGTAAACTTTGAGCAATTTGAGCAAATTTTTTGGCTCGCTAATTTATGCAAAGGTGTTTACATAGCGAATGGTTTGACTGCAGAGCTGTCAATCCCTGTGTTTCCAAACGCGAGAGTCTTTCGTCTAAAGTGGGGAGTTGGTATCTAGCGTAAAATGTTGGGATATATATGTGTCTAAAAATTTCGCCGTAGCAATAGAATCTTTAATAGTTTTCCTTGTTTTTCAAAATCATTCGTGGTGACAAACAAGGGTAGATGTATTTGACAGTGCATGGTATGTACACAACATCGTGTTTATACCAATGGGCCATTCTATTTAATCTGAAAAAATTTGCAAACTGATTACTCAGCTTTCCATAATAAGTACCACCGTTTAGTGAGAGCTAACCTGCGATATACTAGTGTCCCGTCCAGGGGGAGTCAAAGATTCTCATCCGATCAACACTACAGAAACCTGAGATAAACGCTGGCTCGTAACGAATTTAGCTTAGCAATACCTGATTGCAGATTTCAACTTACTGTCAATAATTACTAGTTTTAGTTACAGAAGATCGATGCAAACACAACAAGCCTTACAAAAACATCTCATCGCCACTGCTGCTTTCAATGAAGACATTAAGCAGCTCCCTGGGGACTGGAGTCGATCTGCTGGACTACGATGGCTCAGTAAAGTCGCCATCCTGTAAGATTGCACGTTCGGTAAGTCACCATATTAGGGAAACTAATCACGAATATTACGTCAATGCTTCTTGCTAATCTTTTAATAACCATGGCGACACCAATATCCTCATACGTGCTTTTTTAGTAAAAGAAGAAATCCTGGTATTTCATTAATATATCTATATAATAAACTGTTATTTATCACCGTGAATACATAAATATCGCAATTATAATTATTATCTTAGTGTAATCATAATTAATGCCTCAAATGATTCTAAATGGAAATTTGCAACTTGGTTATAAGTCAGAAGGAACTTGTTCTTCAGGTTTAATGCTTAGAAAACCAAAGGTACGCAAAGCGTACATGTGTTTACTTCCTTTTTTGCTGCATGTTGCTTTTATGTGGGGGAAATTGTGATAAGCGAAATCCATGTTTTGCGTTCATTTATTTTATCTTAAAATATATCAATCAATAAATATCTTATCTGTGGTATCGAAGTTTTCAGCAAGAGTGGATACATATTTTAGAACTTGTCGAAAACACGCACGGACTAAAGAATACCCGATCGACCCTGCCGAAAACACAAGCTTGCCGAACCCGCACACTCTAACGCACGTGGGTCCTTCGTGCGATTTCATTTGTGATTGGTCGAATTAAACGCGTGACCGACTCCTTGGCAACACGCTTTAAGCACACATGGGTCGCTTGTTGCGATTTCACATGTGGTTGGTCAGAATTGGCCTGATCAATTCTCCTCGGCATCACGGATCATTTATTGATTAGCGATTGCATATCGACAAGTTAACAAACTTTGTTTCCGTCTTAGTGTCTACCTGCGTATGCGCAGTAGACACAATGATGAGTCACTGACAGGAATCGAACCTGTAATCGTCTCTACTGGCCGCTGAGCTACACAGACCCACATGGGAAACCAAGTCACTGGTCAAGTTCTTGTCTATTCCCGTTCCAGTTCTTGTCTATTCCCGTTCTAGTTCTAGTCTATTTCTTGTCAATTAACACCATTGTTATGACCGTCATCCCCACCACCATCACCAATTATGAACACTAGTAGTATCATCAATACGATGGCGCAAAAGGCAGGCATCTTAGAGTTCCGGGTTCAAGCTAAATTTCATTGAAAAATTATGAGTAATTGTTACATAGATATGAGTGTTTTACTGTAAAATACGCCACTCATAGATTCCATATGAAACTACATCCGGGATACGAGTAACATATTTTCCATATCCTCATTAGTGAAGATATCGCAGACGTCATTCCTTTGTTTTTCCCGTCTTTTTCGCCTAGGTTTTTCTATTTTCGAAACACTCATATCTATGTAATAAAAAGAAAATTATACACGTTGGCTTAAACATATGAAGTTTATCTTCTCGTGGAAAAAAAATTTCACTCATTCGCTGCCCTAAATCGTTAAATATTTTTACCACTCGAAGATAAACTTCATATGACTTTGTTCGCGCCACCGTGTAATATCCTCTCTATATTATTTCTGTTTTGCAGTCATCATTCCGTCAGATGATCAACAGTTTCACTGCGAAAGGCAAAAGAAAAACACCAGAACAAACTCTCAACATTCCGGATGAAAACGGCAACATGTGAGTGCGATAAAAAAATTCTTTTCCACACGTAAAGGAGGTCTGAATGTGTTATTAGGAACAATACATGTGGTTGGGATAACATTTTTGTTTTAAATGTTGGTGAAATTAGCTATATCCTTATGAATATGTAAACCAACCCAAGTTGCTCTAAAAATTAAGAAATACATAATTAATGTTAACGGAAGAGAAAAAAATCAAGTTGTACGATTAACAAAGAGTATTCTTTTAAACTACCATTCATTTGTCAAGTTGGTCAAGATAACACAACTAGGCTCTCAGAGAAAATTAGAAAGGTTTATTGTAATGACGATGTTAACATCAAAATTCACATTATTTAAGATAGGTAGCCTATCAAATGTGAAAGATACAATCACGAAGAACCTCCCAGCAGACGCGAGCCTTCACTGAGAGCACCGGAAACTACATAATCACCCGAGTAATTTTACGAAAACAAAATATAGTTCTGTGCAAAATATTTTTGATAAAACAAAAAATAGTGTGTTACAATCTGCACTTACCTTTTTAATGTGTCAAGTTGATAAAAGAAGATTTCAATTTTTAAATCATTCGTTTAATCGTCAAAACATCGACTATCTGATCCAATCACTCACGACTTCATGCAAAATGGTGCACAACGTTATTCAACACATTACTTCCATAAACGATTTTAACAGCTCCTGTTTCTCGTTTCTAGTGGTTGGAGAAGCTTCCATTCTCCAAGTTTCTTCTCTCCTTTTCGACTTCCCCAGGGTGGGTGGGTAGCGGTTTTAATTTCGTCAAAGATCCTAAGTCCTCACCTTTCTCACTTGCCTCCATGATGTGCCCAGTTGAGAAGTAGATCGAAGTTGTAAAATGGCGATTCAAAATTATTTCGAGTTCCGAAATCTGGAACTAATCGGGATCTGAGCAAGACTATCTAAATTCGAACTAGATACCTTCAGACATTTTTAACACCCAAACAGCTTTTGTATTGTAGAAAAAGGATCTGTAGCGTTATGAAACAAAATCTAGCTGACAATTCATGTTTTTTATTTCAGATACCGGAGAATGGGAAGAGCTACCTCCGCCCCCGACATAAAAAGCATAACGAACTGGACCCCGCGCATTTTGGAGGTGCCCCGTTGACAGTGGGATTGTCTTCACTAAACACTCAACCTTTACCTCATTTTTTAAGGCTAATCACTATAGCTCATGTACAGAGAAGGGATGTGGTTGGAACTGCCAGGCTGGAGGTGTAGAGGAAGATCTTAGAGTATATTAAAAGATGCTATGAAAGAGAGCATGTGGTGTGAGAGAAGAGAATACAGAAGATAAAGTTAAACGGAGGCGGACGACTCGCTGTGGAGATCCTTGACGGGAAGATTGTAGCGAAGATCAACAGCATCCCTTGTTCTGTTCTGTCAACATTGTTGACGAGAAGTCTCCATTAGTGGCTTTCAGTCTGTTATCACTCTCAGCGAGTTTCCTATTAAATAGCAAAAAGCTACCCATCTACCCCTCGGGGTAAGTTGGTCGATTTCCAAAAAGACGTATATACTGATCCATATTATTGAGTTATTGAGGGGTTCAACAAAGAACTTAAGTTTCACTTATCCCCACGAAAAACGTTTCTGTTTATCTGAAACCTAGTTCCCACTCCTTTATAAAAGTAACGAAAGCGTGCGTTGTAATTCATTTGCAGATTTGTGGTAGTTGAATCCTGTTCAACATAACTTATGTGATCACAATTATATTGAAACGATAAGCGCGTATGAAAACGTGCCTCACACAAATTGAATTCACTTCGCATGTCTTTCTTTTTCTCGCACACAACTCGTTTGAAAAAACTATGCAAAATGAATTTTACGATATGGAAACTAGGCTGAACTTTAATACCTCCTTGCGGTCATATTTCCACCAAATATTCTAATTGGAATAATACAAGAACTTAAAACCGAGGCAGCAGCTCTTCGCGGAAGCCAACCTTGTTCCCAGGAATTGCGTATATCGCTCGTGAAAAGAGCGCTAGCCACAGGATTGAGACAACCATTTTATAGAGGTGAGAAGTTGGACACGATACAAGTCGTGTAAATCATCGATTTTATTTTGTTACAAAATGTATTCATTACTACAAAGAACATATGTATAAAACGTTATAAATAAATTAAAGACAAGAACCTATTTTTCAAAATTATTACGAATCTATTTAAACCACGAACGATAATTTTACGAGATTTCAATGGATTTTAAAGCAAAAGATTTAGAACTGATTAATTTTATTTATTTGGGCAAATCATGGTGCCTTTAATAGTCCTTTGAGACTTGAAGTTTTATCGTAATGTTGAAGCAGATGACATCGTGTTAAGTACGACATAAATAAGAAACTAAGATTATATATATGACTCGATTCTTACGAGTTTTTGCGCCTTCGTTAATGATAATTCACGCTGACCGCGAGTTTGCTGGCTCCATATTTTACATAAGGAGTCCGATGCAAGAAAAACCCTTCGTAAAACGACTTTTTACTACCTATTTTCTAATAACCTTTTAGAACTTTCCTATAAAACGTTTTGAAAAACTTTAAGTTAACATTCTGGAGGAGCGCGGAAAATGCATTGGTTAGAAAATCACTTCAATTAGCTGACCTGTTACTAAGTATTTTATCTCTGGCGATAGACCAGTTTTCCGTTTTTGCAAATATTAACTTTCTAAAGCTTTCCAACAAAATGGCCTGTCACAGTACGTTTCGAGACTATTCTTTTAACAAATTGTGAAAAGCGAGGAAGAATATGAAAGCTTATGTGACCGCATAAAGTCTCGGATAAAGTCTGATGAAGAAAGTACATATAAAATATTTACAGAATCGAACAGCTATGCAATTGCATTAAATCATTACAAACCGACATAAAATGTGTTAATTCTTTTCTTTCACCGAAAAAATGAGACTGCTACTGTTCCTGCGTTTTTAAAAGATTATCAAATTACTAATTTTGAAACACTTTCAATCCCAATAGTTTGACTAGTAGACTTTCCAAGGCCACATTTTCTAAATCAATTCCAGACTTTTCCTGGATGCTGCAAGACATTCTATAATTTTCTGTCGGAAAAAATCTTTAAGCCAATAGCACTCTTTTTAAATGACGTCACCATTTATGCAGACGGTGAACACGGGCAACCTTGATTGTCATAAAATTGCTTCCCGCTAAGACATTCTTCAATACAACAAATAATATGTGACTTATGTATAAAAATTCAAACCCTATATTTTAATTAAACCCAGTCAAAGATGCAGTGTTTGTCCGAATTTCAATCCCACAATACATCGCAAAACTTATTTTTAGATACCAAAAAGAATGCTATTACCCACCAGGGCAGAAAAACAAATAACGCTCTAAACCAAGATCTAGTGACAAGCTTAATTGTGATTGGCTTGAAATCGCAAAATTAAAATGTTGTATACGCGAAAGAGCTCTTCACATAAACAGAAATTGAGGGAGAAACTATCTTAAGAAGAGAAGATATAAGAGTTGAATAAAAAAAGGAGTACTTTATCCCACGAAGTGTCGCTAAATGTGATAACTGGGCGATCCCGAAACCGGACAGACAAGTGCGTAATGCTAGGAATTGGTTCTAATGGACGCAATTAATTAATGCTAAGCAAACGCGTGTTAAACTCCGAGATATCTATCAAAATTCAAAACGAAAGACCAAAAAGAGACTTGAAAGATCACTGGTCAACATGTCGGTCTATCTTTTGTGTACCATGGATGATTGACAAAAAGTACCATGTAGGTCAGAATAATAAAATTAAAAATATCCATCATGGAAATCAATATTAACAGTAAAATATATTTCCTTGATTGTCTCACGATTCTTATCGTTGAAAAAAGCATGACCTCTTCGCCTGGAGGAAGACTTGCAGCTTGCAATTGAAACGTTGCAGTCTTTTCAAAGACAAGATTCGAGAGATAATCGGACAAATCTATTCAAATTGTTTATAGGTCAGAACATTAGTTGTCCTGTTAAACAATTAAGACACATAAAAAAGTAATGTAGCCTTGCTCGCTTAAAATTTTAGTACAAAACCCAATTTTGAAAATGCAAGTCGTTCAGACAAAGGGTGAAATTGTATTTTTGGTCATGATCGAGTGTGTAAGCCCTTCATAAAACTTAAAAACTCTAAGAGTTCTAGCAGAATGTGACTATTGTTAAAGGCTCGAATGTAGAGACACTAAGTAACTGCCAAAGGAACTGAATGTCTTCTGCTTCTAATCGTGCGAAATCTTTTTTCTTCTTCGTGGTATTTCACCTAATCCTTTCCAGAGGAAGTGAAAGCTCGCACAGCAAGCTTTCAGCAACGAGCTTAACAAAATATGAATCACCTAATACAGCAGGTGGTGGAACCGCCCTTCAGCTACGTGCGCGAGCATATATTACCCAAGTTACATGAGAACACATGCTCGGCTTCCCTGTGTTACTTTCGGTTCCAGTTTTATCTCGCCTCCATTTGCGGTTGTGCCTTTCTGATTTTTCAGAAGCTACAATACAAAGAGAAAGAAAAGGTAACTGACTTGGGAAGAGTAAGACTTGATCTGAAATCATAAGTGTAAATTCAAAACTGAGCGAGTGCGCAAAAATGTTTTCGTCATTATCATCACGACCATTAATACTAACAGCATTGTCCTAAGCCTCACTGTTATCATCATCATACTTACAATCATCGTCACCAACGTCATAATCATTCTTACTGTCATCCCATGGTTGTCATCATCATACTCATCGTTTCAATATCTACTAAACCTACTAGCTAAAGGGACCGTTTACGAATACATCCTTTTTCTACTGACATTCACGACAGTTCTTGAAGATCTAGAAAAGGAATATCCTTTTACTACACACTTACCGAACTTAGCATGTTGATCCTGTACTTAAGTCTACCGCTCTGGTAATAGGCTGCCGCAGACACTGCACGATGAAAGGCGTCAAATTTTTGTTCTTCTGGCGGCTTCTTACCCCACTCATCACAAAGTTGCTGTGTACAGAAGCGAACCTATTAGTTTACTTGACTTGAGAATGAAGCGTTTGTATCAGAAGAAAAACTCAAAGGGGATAGAAAACGTTAGGGCTAATACTCGAAACGTAATCATTATATTCTAATTACGGCAATGATTAAACATTTGAACTCGGAGATAATTACATCACGTGGTTAAAATTAATGATAAAGAAGCATTTTACATTCAGTGGGATTTTATGTGGGTTCCAATTATGGACACTGTCGTAGTTCTTCTTTGTAATATATTCTAGAATTCTCTTACCGCCGTGATTTTCAACTGCTAGTGATCTTTGTAGTTAATGAAATTCATATCGCAAAAAAATCACTAAAATGACTCGAGGTGCATTGAAACACGTTCCGGAAACTGGAAAATATTTTATGTGTTAATTTTTTACTTTTTAGCGCACAATATCATTTTTTAGTATTGATTGGAAGCCGTAACTCGCGATATCCAAGACTATCGGTTTGCTACAACATTTTTTTAAAAACAACTACTCCTCTCAGGGTCGGTGCCTAGCGCTTCGCGTCTCGGTATATATCCACCACTATTCACCAACCTACGGGGAGATAATTGTTAACTATCACCCAAACTTTCAGTCAGTTCCAGAATATTTGAAAACACTAGACAACGTTAACATACTGTATTGTGTGAGAGAATAAACATACTTGAATTCTCTTTTCTTTCTTTAGCAACCTGTCGTTTTTTCTTCTCATGAGAATTAATTCAGACTTCAAGTGAGCAATGTCCGTGTCACCTCCAATGATAGTTCCGCTTCGGGGTCCCATTCCGGGCTTGCTGATATGCTCCATTTGGCGTAACTCCTACACCATGAGGAAATGACAGGAGGCAAAGACATCAATCAATAATTGATGACAGGTTTTCACATGTGGATATAACATAAACATAACATAAAAAATATAAACACTCCCCAAAGGGGATTTTCCGTGTCATAGTAAAACTGGGGGGGGGGGGGGGGGGGGGGGGGGGGGGGGGGGGGGGCGGGGGGGGGGGGGGGGGGGGGGGGGGGGGGGGGGGGG
>JAOBAY020036282.1:0-14087 GCA_025331085.2 Zoanthus sociatus
CATGTGACCGGCCGATGCCAGGGCCTTTTCCCGTCCCAACCCCAAGTCTAAGGAAAAGGCGCTGGGAACGAGGTTGGGTGCCTGTGCCCAAATTTTGGCGTGGGTATTTGAAAAACAAGTGTGTTCACATTGGCACGCAGCAAAAATTGTAATCGGGCACCTTGCTAGGACAACAATTATAATTAAAAGACCCATGATCGAACCCGGGTCTTTGTCTTACTAACCGGACTAGCCACACCATCAAAATCATTTACAAGCGTATCCTATAATCATCATCATCATCATCATCTTTATTTATAGTTGCATTAATTTTTATATCATTAACATTATCAGGCGCGTAGCCTGAAAAACTTATCATTATTTTATATCAATTTAACAAACTGAATCAAACTTGATTTTGGTACAAAGTTTAAAGTGAAAGATACTAAAATGGATGGCCCCCAGATATCGGGGTTAGACGAAAAAAGTTTGATCATGATCATCATTATCAATATCGTTATTATCATAAATATAATTATCTTGATTATCTTAGTTTTGATTACCACTGTTACTTGTTATGTTATGATTATCATCATTATCATACTTATTGATGTTATTATATTACTTGTAAATGTTATTATCATCATTATCATAATAATTATTGATGTTATTATATTACTTGTAAATGTTATCATTATCATCATTATCATAATAATTATTGATGTTATTATTATAGTTGGAGTCATAGTCTAGCAAACAAATTTATAAGAACTTTGCAATTGACACTTGAAAAAGGTGCGTACAGCTGGTAATTCTCGAGAAGGAATGGAACTTTGATCTCTTCAAGAGACATGTTCAAGTTGAAATAAAATTAAGGTACTATTGACGATCGTCGCACCATGGTCTGCATGCATGTTGGTTTTGTTATTCAGCGTCATAATGAGCTAATAGAGCTAGGAGTAGAATTGTTGAATGTCGTCTGAAACAACGTTTAGATGATAGAGTCAGACGCTTGTTTTAATGTGCTTACGGTAGGGACCTGGAAAACAACGATTTTTTATAATTAACTGCAATCATATGGACCCACAGAGATATATCATGAACATAAGAATTGGATTTGCAAAACGTTTCCCATTTATTTATAATGTATCAAATAAAATAAAAATATTATTTAATTTTATTAATTTTTATTGTTATTGATAATAATATTATTACTACTGATTAGTTTTCATGGCCTTTTTTAAAAGGTGCTCGGGACCGCTATATTTTTTGCTTTGATTATCAAAAAACCCGACAGTGGAGAATTTGAGACAACAGAAGAAGCAGCCAAATTGGCCGAGGATGAAGACCTCTTGCATAAAGAAGGAAACGGCATTTCCAAAAGCAGACATCCTCGCAAGAAGAACAGGCTTCTCCCCCCTGATCAGGCCCAACTCATAGCAATGAGAAACCAAAGGTGAGTGTGGAGCTGGGAGGGGGGAGGAGTTTGAAAACTACCAAGGCGCAATAGTTACACTAGCACTGTCTAAACAATCGTGGATAGTTTTGAATGTTGCAAATGAGAGTGCAGAATGTAAATGAACCACGATCAAGTTCCATACCAAGAGGCGAGAGCATGGGAAGATTTCTAAACGCTTTTCGGAGAGTTGTTATTAAGGATTTTTTTATTTGTAAAAAATAAGAATAGGAAAGCCTGTAAAATGTTCTAACCAAAAAACTATTTTGAATTTTTTAACTTCCTGTCATTCAGTTTTGTCAAATTCAAAATCACACTCATGGTTTTCAATTGTACCACACCCATTTCAATTACAATTTTCAGTTTTAAAACGCTATTCACTGTAGCTATGAACTAACAACTAAAACACCAAGAAGCTTAAGGCTGGTTTCCATATGATAATTTGGATAAGGATGATGATTTGGATGACGAGGATGATGATTTGGATGACGAGGATGGTGATTTGGTTGACGAAGATGATGCTTTGGATGACGAGGATGATGATTTGGATGAGGAGGTTGATGATTTGGATAAAAAGGATGATAGTTTAGATGACGAGGATGATGATTTGGATGACGAGGATGATGATTTGGATAACGAGGAGAATGATTTGGTTGACGAGGATGATGATTTGGATAACGAGAATGACGATTTGGATGAAGAGGTTGATGATTTGGATAACGAAAATGCTTTGGATGACGAGGCTGATGATTCGGATGAAAAGGATGATGATTTGGATGAAGAGGATGATGATTTGGATAACGAGAATGCTTTGGTTGACGAGGATGATGATTTGGATGAAGAGAATGATGATTTGGATGACGAGGATGATGATTTGGATGACGAGGATGATAATTTGGATGAAGAGGATGATGAATTGATTCATATATATGAATCTGTAGGAGATGAAGTTTGTTTTACAAAACACTTTCTGTGTGTGTTATTTCTGTTGGGGCCATCAGAACCTCTGCTAATAAGGAGACAAAGGAAACCAACATTCCTTACAGAGCGATCCTAAAAGCCCTAGCTGAGAAAAGTAGCCTTCAGCGCCTGTGGATTTTTCTTAGTGTCGGTCTACTTTATCCAGAGGCAGCTCAAGCTGTGGGAGGAGTAACAGCAAATCTAAAAACTAGCATAGAAAGACATAGATTAGTTCAGACAAACTTTATTCATGATTAGTTTTTATCCAAACCTAACAAAGCCGCAATACAGAAAACTCTACTAATTCGCAATTTGGGCTGTATGTGCTTTCTCTGTGCAGTACTACTTTCCTTCAGTAGCCCTTTTTATGAACTGGTGTTAAATGTTGTGCTATTAATTTAACTTCAGGTTTAAAGAACGTAAGATGTATGACGTCATACGTGAAGTGTTATTTTACTACTTCTTTCTATGCTTGCTGATGATCCTGGTCTACACTCAAAAAGACAGCAGCGGCTTCCATCAAACACAGGACTTCGTCAATATGATTGGACAGAACTTCAGCAAGGTTAGTACATTGTATTCATGGATTTGACCGTCTTTTTCCTGCTCCAATATTCTAACTATCGTGGCTGAAGCAAAGCAATACCGAGATAAAAAGCTTGTAACAGCGGCAGATTGATATGTTTTGGGCGGGACAATTTCCCGCAATTCGGTAGCGAGAAAGCGGCATCGATAGCGAGTTCCTAATTAGCTTATTCTTTCTTCTAGAGAATTACATTACATTTTATTCTTATCCATTAAATTCAATGGCTTCATTTTGTACTACAATTAACTTACATTTAACTACATTGCTGATGAACATTTGATCATTTCCCACGTTTTTCATATAAAATATTTTTTTAGAGCCAAACTATTAGTTGAATGAATGCGTACTGTAACATTGATCCGTAGTTGCAAAAGTTTGTAAAAGAGAACTCTGTTCTTCGTGTTACAGATACTAAAGAAAAAGGATTTCTGGGCGTGGACAAGAAAAGACTTCTTGCCCAATTTGTTTCCACCGGACAGTAAGAACGATGGATATATGTCAGATGGCTATAGTATGATGGTGGGCGGTGCCCGAATGAGATTAATACGCATGCGCAACAGTGAGTATTTCATAACTGTTAAAATAGTATTCAATCTCGTAACCTCGAGTTTTCGTCCCATATTGCGCATGCTGGTTTGACGCTCGTTCCCCACCGCTGGTGAAGGAAAACGAGGACGATGTATACGAGGAAAAGAAATAATTCGCTCTCCTTAGCTTTTTATCAAGCGTTAGAACAAGTATAAAACAATATTAGTTTTCATGTATGTAATAAAAATAACTGAAAGAGGAAGTCTGACTTAGGAATTAAGATTCTTAAACCAAGTAAACCATTGCAGCCCTCTTTCCAACAAATTAATCAGCCGTTGGCACAATTAAACCAGGTAACAACTTGTGTAGGAGAAGTATAAGAGAATGTATGGACACTGTTGAGTGAGTCGATTCTCAGAATAAATGCGAAACTAGAACCAATTCGTGGTTATTACCGTGCCTGGCTTAGAGTGTTATTAAATCTGTTTAGTCCATTCTCTCGGATCTTATCGCTAAGTATGGGCATGGACAGAGCCCACGTTACTTTCAGGCTGCAGTTGACAGGCACAAATGTAACATCGGGCGATACCGCTGCATTCTAAGACCGTGCCATCAGTCTGCGGCCTTAGCATGGTAATAAACTCCACTTCTAATTGCTGTAGTTCTTGAAAACCTCTAGAATTACTTTCAAGATTATAAGGTTTTTTTCCCTCTTCTGTATCAAGAAAAGGGAAATTAGGAGACAGATGTGTGCTTCACGGTATTTTTTTCGCAAAAATATGAATTCTAACGCAGTATGCTTTAAGTGAGCTAGCAGCCCTCTCTTAGCCCAGAAATATGCTTCCAGAATTGGCATTCTAAACCCGTAACTACGCTACTTTGGTTCACTTAAACGGTTGAAACGGCCGAAATGCCTGTGAACCCTCACAGATTTTTGCTTATTCACGACCAGTCACCTCCCTGTTTTATTGTAAATGTGTTTTTATTGATTGTATTGATCACTGTCAAAATTACCTAATAATTCCGTCTGTCCGCTAAATCCTCCAGGCAAGTGTTTCGTTCCAGAGCAGATTTACGATTTAACTAAGTCGTGCGTCGGAGAATATTTTATTGGCGATGGCGATGAGAGTAACTACACTGTTGGATGGAGAAACGTCACCAAGCCTTTTGAGGAACTAACGTATGAAAACATGCCTTGGATTTACCAGAGCTGGAGACAGTTGGACGGCTACCCGTTCTGGGGTAAGGGGTATTTCAAACTTTTTCACCGTGTTTCTCAGCGAGTCGCATTTATGACCGAAACCATGACAAAAAGAAGCTGTTTGGCTTTTAGTAAATTTAGGGTCGTCAAATAGGTCGCAAAAATGAGTGCTGCAAAATCATTTTCAAAAGTCGTTAATTATATATAGTAAAGTCTTGATAAAGGGAGATTTAGTAACATCTTTAAGAACTTTTAAACGAGAGATTAATGGAAGTGGAGATGTTTTATTAACTTTTTGTTATTTAAATGATGATGCCTTGATGGACCATAATTGTACCTTAACGGGAGCCCGTTATATGGCCTTAATTGAAATGCCTTAAGCTAGGAAGATAGAGATGTTATGTAAATTCATTTGTGTCTTGTAATAAGTTGGGTTTCGACGTCGCTTTCTTCGTATTAGTCGTAAATTTGTTTATCATACCTAAACGTATTACTGTAAAATACAATTTTAGCGCTATTGCTGGGTTTCACCTGACGTCATCGCGGTCATTATTTCAGTCTTCTATTTTGGACTCCAACATGCATGGCCGCTACGTCTATTGTCTTTTGTGTCTCTTGGGAATGATTGCAACCCAAGAATTAAATGCGCGGACCTATAAATGAAATTTGTCAATAAAAGTGCCCGGGGGTCCTACCCCAAGGGAACTTCGTTCATAACTGGAAATTTTTACTCGTTGATCAAAGAAAAAACAGTTAACTACGTGAAGTACAACGGAGACTTTTTATTTTTGCAAATATTTTGCTGATTAAATGCACTTGCAGTTAAACTACTATATTAAAATCTGAATGTTTAGAAAACATGGAGATTTGTTTTCATGAAACGCTTAAAATATCTTTTTTAAAATCCACGGGGAAGACTCCCAACCTGGTGGAAGGCAAAATAGGCCCCATAGTCATAGGCCTATTCTCCACCCTTAGTCAAGGTACCCCTCTCATCTTGGGATGGCCCTTGATAAGTGCGTAAACGCAATAGGGACTCATACAGAGAATAATAGTTAATACAATAACTGCACGTTGGAATGCAGCGAGCTCGGCACCTGCACGGAGTTGTCGCCAAAATTACAATGTGAAAAGACCTATTTTAGAGTTGTCGGGACTACGAGGACGTAACAGAAACTTTCTCAGTATTTATTTAGCTTCATGGAGAAACATTTAATCGGTTTTTTTTGCTCACACAGTTTAAGGCAAATAAAAATAATGATTTTTCTGATCCGTCGTCGTTCACGTTCCCGTCTTCGTTGCGTAACTGGTCTCTAATACCGTAAACCTGAAAACGTCACTTCTTTACATCAAGGAGAATGTTAAAACATTTTCCTCGAGTTAGGATTTGTACGCGTACAGTGTTGTACTAATTAACAATTAGACCTCGAGGACGAATGGACTACGAGTCAATAGCCCGTGAGGCCGTAGGCCGAGGGGGCTATTCAAACTCATAGTCCATTCGTCCTCGAGGTCTAATTGTTAATTAGTACAACACTGTACGCGTACAAACCCACTAATCGATCAAAAAAGGATGTACAAATTAAATTGTTGATGAAATCCTCTGATTCTATAGTACAACGGGGCTTATTACTATTTTAATCCGCCATCGAGTAGAGACTCGATAACTATTACTATTAGACCACTAGTAGCGTAGCCAATCAAAATGCAGGATTTGCATTAGTCCACTAGTAGGTTTGTATTAACACCATATATTCATCTGGTGTGTAGGTATGATCAGCACTTACGGCGGGGGTGGGTACGTGATAATACTGGAACCCGGAAGGAACAATCAGAAGAGGCTGTGGACACTGGAAAAACACTTGTGGATCGACCACAACACCAGGGCAGTTCTAACAGAGTTCACAACATACAACGGCCAGTCAAATCTCTTCACGATCGTTACCCTGGTCGCCGAGTTCCCCGCCAGCGGAGGAGTTGTAACGTTTAACAGTATTCAGACCGTGCGACTGTACGACTTCACGGAAAGCTCTGAAGTGTTTGTGCGATGTATTCAGGCATTTTTCCTTTGCTTCATTGCTTTTTTCTTGTTCAAGTCAGCAAAGAATCTTTACCATCAAGGATGGGACTTCTTTCACCAGTTCTGGAATTTGATTGAGGCAGCCCTTGTCTTGTTTGCGGCAGCCGCAGTTGGGCTGTACGTTTACCGTTATCAACAAGTGAGTAATGTCCTGGTGCGCGTCAACGCTGATCCTTTCAACTTCAAGAGCTTTCAGTTTGCTGCCTACTGGGACGATCTTTATACCTTTGTGATGGCGGCAATTGTGTGTCTGGCTACGATGAAATTCATTCGACTTCTCAGGTACAAACTATTCGCTTCATAATTTTTATTTGATTTATGATCGAATTTCTTCACGGCAAAAAATATACAGGATTCCCTTAGAGCATACAATCACGAAAAATCGGCATCATATTGGCATACCAATCATTAAGGATTGTGACGCACATTAAGGGAACCTGCTTCTTGCAGTGGAGAAAAAAATGTCTGAAGAAGTGTTGCAGTGCGATGCAATAACATGGGAGACAAGTACAGAGAACGATTGTAATGTTTTAGTTCTTCCGATCTGGTTTCTGTTTGGGAGAAAGAAATAAAACGAATTTTTCCACTCTCTACCCCAAATTTTGGTGGATTGTGAAGGAGTTCAAAGAAGTATTTGAGTTAGAATAATTTTGGGGATGACCGCCAAGCCTTCCCTCCATACCATGGGAAAGTGCAACTTGGTTAGAGGACGGTTTGGCGATTTTCTATCAAATATTAACTCCAAAATTAATTTTTAAACTTCACTAAAATTCTTCTAAACTCTTAAAACAACTACATTTACAAAACCTATATCTCCTCCCTCAAATCTCATCGAAAAAATCTCAAAAAATTCAGAGCCTTCCTTTTATTCATGTTATGATGTGATTATCGGATTTTTCATATTTCAAAATAATGACGGAGATATCATCAAAAATATCACTGAAAGTAGCGAAAAAATGGTCTTAGGGTAGAGAGTCCCTTTAACATACGTTAGTCGGCGGAAAGGGTTGACCAAATAATGGTAAACTTGATTTTAGAAATTCGAAAACAAATGGCATTTTGTTCAAATCATACTTTTTTTTCGGCGATGGTCCATTTTAAAATATTTACTTTTTGCTTAAGAAATAAAAAAAATAAACGCTATAGGCACTTTAACTTTGCTCTGATCTCCGCTTTAACAGCATACATAGACGTATTCAAATTGTATACGATCTAATTAACCAAGCTTTCGCCAATTAACACACGTAGAAACCGTTTAAAAGTCATTTCATATATTATCTTAGTATTTACCGCAGAGGCACTTTGTCTCGAGTGAAAATGACATCTAAAAATGTTAAATTCTGCTTGTAAAAATCAACATCTCATTTTTTTGAAATATAAAAGTATCTGTTTTAACACATGTTAACGTAAACGGAATCGCAAAAAAGTGAGTTCAACTGTTGTTGTTAAAAAATGAAACTCTCTATAAAAATATAAAAATAACATGAATTATTTTTAAGTTAACTGTGAGTTTTTGGCCACATTTGCTTCCTTTCCTCAGAAAATCGAATCGTTGTCACTGTTGTTAAAATGTATAATGACTAAAAGCTGCGTCAGTATTCCCAAAGAAAAAATAGATTTGTTTTTTAAGTTGGAAACCGTTTAAAAAAGATTATAAAACACTCAGACGTTTCGGTCTTTAATCCCTCTTAAGAACGAAGATCTTCACTCCGACGAAAAAAACTAAGGTCCGAGTGTTTTGCTTCCTTTTTTCAACAGTGTCCAACTTGAAAAAATTAATACATATTTCTACAAGTCTTGTTGATACGTTTTTGTTGTTACATTACCGTCATTGTAGGTTTAACAGGAGGATGTCACTTCTCTCCTCGACACTTAAGCATTCATCCTTCGCTCTTATGATGTTCAGTGTCGTGTTCTTCATTGTGTTCCTGGCTTACACCAGCGTGGCAGCACTTGTGTTTGGTCGGAGCATGTTCGGGTACCGAAACATTCCCTCGTCATTCGTTTCCCTTCAAAACCTGATGTTAGGAAAGATGAAGTTTCATCCGATGCAGAGAGCAAATCGTTTTCTCGGACCGATCTTCTTCTTCAGTTTTATGGTGGTGGTGTCCATGGTGTTGGTAAACATGTTTTTGTCGATCGTAATTGATTCTTTTCATACGGTCAAATACGACACCGACAAGCAGTCTAACGATTATGAAATCGTTGCATTCATCATCGAGCGCTTCAAGCTGTGGACTGGAATCGGCCACGTTCGAAAACCTCATCATTCTAAACGAGTTTTATGGGATGCAGCACAAAGCAAGGTCTATGCACTTCAAGCTTTTGCAAACACGCGCATCTCGATCGGCAACCAAGGAATGTATTTTGATAATGTGTCCGATCTCGAAAACCGAGTCGAGAAACTCATTGAGAGAACTGATTTGCTCTACGACGAACTTTTTCCGGAAAAACGATTGGCTGACGGGGGCGATTACAAACGACCGTTTTACCGCAAAGGATATATGATGTAATACTCACAAATGTAACTGGTATATTTTCAATGAAACTCTCATTATTTCTTTTGCTTTGAAATTATACTGTTACTTTACATAAACGAACTCGGTTCTTTTCAAGCATCACTAAGTGAAGGTTCGCATCTTCAAATGTTGCTATCTCTTCCGAGAGTGTGGATTTTACTTCCAGTAGAGGCCACAGAAGTTTTAACCAATCAAAAGAAAGATAAAGCTTTACCCAATCTTTAGCCAGTCAAAGCTTTATATAACTGAAGTTTTAACCAAACAAAAGAAAGATAAAGCTTTACCCAACGTTTAGCCGGTCAAAGCTTTTTATAACTGTGCTCTAACTCGCAAGCAAGCAATAACGTAAACACTAACGTTTTACATAGTTGTTAACAGCTTGAAGAAAAAAATTCTTTGATTTTATAAATTTAATAATAGTTAAAAAAATCTTCGATAGTGCCAGATGGTTAAAGAAATGTAATTTTAAAATTATTTAAGATTTTGAAATACGCATTTTACGTTCTAACACTTAAACTCATAACCCCATATGACTATCGTCTATTTTGGTTGAATTAAAAAAATATATATTTAAGAATGTTTCTGAAAACCCTAAATCGTTGGGCTCACTTATGCCCACAACAACGGCACTAGTGATGCTAGAAAATTATGGCTTATTTTTTATGAGAAATCGAGTCAAAGTTCTTATTAGCTGCCTTTTTTAACTGTAAGAAAAATTTCAATTTTTACAAATCTCTTTTTATATTTCTTGGTTGAGTTACGAATTGTTATCAAGGGTAACTTTTCTATTAACTAAGATTTCTGTTAAGGTTAATAAAAATTGGATCCCAGAAGTACGTTACCATAAAATCACCTAGACGAGATAAATAACTTGGAATCGGTAGACGATATTTTGCTATTAGTAATAACTACACGTATTAGTAAACATACCGTATTTACTCGAATAAGCGCCGTATCTGGGACAAAAAAGTTAATAAGCGCTGCCCTCGAATAAGCGCCGTACCCCGCCGCACCTTACAACTAAGGAGTTCGCTCTCAACGCTGATATTTTCGCTCTCGTCATCATGAAACTCTCGGGTTTTTTTCACCGCGTGAATTTCTCACGTAATTCTAGATTTATTATCAGTTTAGTATCAGTCCATAGGAAAATAAACAGAGAGAAAGTGTACCATTGAATAAAAATATAGAAAAAGTAAATTTGTCTGGTACAATTTTTAAATAAGCGCCTCCCTCGAATAAGCGCCGTACTCGTGGCACGAAAAATTAAATAAACGCCTCGGTGCTTGTTCGAATAAATACGTTAAATGAACGAGGTAAAACTATTTTGCCATCAGTTTCTGGATACTATTCTTAAAACATTCTTACTTTCCCCAAATCACTGACTAAATTTTCACTGACAACCAAGCTGAGGTAAAAGTCCAGGGCCTTAGTCTAGTTTTTGCCTGAAGGAAGGGAAGGGGGGATTCGTTTGTTGATTTGGGGGAAAATGGAGCACAGACAACGCGAATGTGCTAGGGTGTCCGGAAAATTTTGAAATATAAGTCCTCTGAAATGTATTCCTGCGTTTTAAGAGGTTACAGAGTCGAAAACGGAGGCTGTCGATAACTGTTTCAGGCTTTTGTATCAGTCTTTAATAATTCTTTAGGTCTACGGGCATCGAGTCTTACTAGAAACACGGGTTAATTTTTGAGAATATAATTAATAACGTACCATATATTTGACCTATACTCGAACCTTAGTAAAACTACTTAAACAAGCTGCCCAGATTGTTGAACACTCTAAAGTATGTTAGTTCAAATAACATTTGAAATATATTTTGATAAGCGGGCTTAGAATTTGTTTAAAATTTAAACGGAGTTGCCTTATGTTTAACTGTTTATATAGTTTTTGGAAAGTTGAGGCGGTATTTCAGCAGGTCTCAGTCAAACTGCAAACTGAACCGCTGGATTTCAATTTTTCGTAATCTCATTTTACTTTTGTTCGGCCATGTACATAGTTAATCAGCTTAAATTTGTTACTTTGGGTGGTGAAAACAATGGTATAGCAAATTACGATAACGTATTCTAACATTTTAAATTAATTTACAACACTTGTTGTCTAAATAAAAAACTACTTTAAGAGATTTTTTGCAAAAAACTTTTTAATTTGTTTCTTCTAATTGTTTTCAGAGAGAAAACCCCTCTAAACCTAGGTCTGCAAATCTTTGGGATGTCCCTTAAATCTTGCCCTCGATGACTGCGAGAAATTCTTCTATTTTAACATGGAAATTCCAACATTGTTAAAGTCACAAGTTTCACATTGAAAAATTCTGACGATAATTTAAAAGTACAACAATTTACCAAACACTGATTTGCTGTGGGTTGAAACGACGTTTCTTTCTCTTTCTGTTCCCTTTTTGAATTTGAAGATAAAACATGAAAACCGAATTCTCGTGATAGCCTTGCTATGATTAAAAGCCTTCACTATCTATATTCGACAATACTACTCTTCGTTACCTTAGATCCATATCAACAGTTAAATTTCGTTATTTTTCGTTTCTATTTCATCTCAAGCGATTTTTATTATCATTTTTCTTTCCGTTAGCGCCATTATTAGGGACTTTAAGAAACGAAGTCGGAAGAAATGACGACGGCATTTGTAAAAAAATATTTCGTCTCTTTTAGTTTCTCCGTTTAAGACCAAGGGTAAATTTTCAGTTGCGACTTTGCACGAGATGCTTGAACAGAGAAAAGCAAACGGTTCAGCCTCTACAAACAACGATTATTAAAATTTGTAGTTCGACGTTCACATTGTCCACAGTTCGCGGAGTATTAGTAAAGACGACGGCGAGCAAGTGGCCAGCTTGCTACATTCAGTAATTAAGGCTATCGTTCTTTGTTGTTCGCGTCGTAGTTGCCATTCTTGCATCTTAAAGTCCCTATCATTCAATGGCAAATAACGAAGGGGGTGGGGTGGGATGATACTACTTCTATAATTAAGTTACGTCGTAACCAAGACGGTGGTGAACGACAAATCTGGATTTGTAGGCCCTAAATATATGGAGTGGGGTAGCCCGGCTGAGGGGCTGAAAAAAGTACAACCTTATCCCGGTACAATCATAACCGAGCCGGGCCATGCTACAAAGTTGGCGGGAATTTAGTTCTTGTATATACAGTACGGCAGAATCGCAAAACATTCCATTAGATTTACTTTATAGTGGAATATTTATGAACACTTGAGGGTGAAATTCCCGCATTATTTAAGAACACTCAGCCTCAGCACCAAACTTAGCCGTTCTTATAAAAAAGAGCGAAGAGATAACTTGATAATGCCAGCAACTGTCAGCCCGGTTGTCAAAAATAACCATTTGGTATGAGCTATAAATAACGATTAACGAAATTTAAACTATTAATATATGGTCCAAGACAAGGAAACGTATAATTTTAAATTATCAGTGTGTTTTGGACAGTTGCGGCCCCTTAAACTATAAGATTACATGTTTCTAAACATGTTGAAGGTTTTTTATCCTCAGTTACCAAACACAAAATACAATCGGTGCTAAAAAAACACCATACTCAGGATCGTAAGATAAAAAATAATAAATAAATACTTTATTTAACGTCAATTCAAAAGAAAGTGGTTGCCCATTCTTACTAGTCAGGGGAGTCGCGCGACGGTTCAGCTCTTGGCGTTAAAGTCGAATCTGCAGAGGAAAAACATAACCCGTAGAATGCAGCTAAACCGTAAACGACTCAAAACGATTCTAATTTTCAAAAACTCGACGTACAAGGTTCAAGTCTCCGTAACTCTCGCATCTGTAACCGCTAACTATATTTTGAAAGAACAATCAACGTCTGCTGGTATTGCTCCCCGTGCGCTTAACTAAAATGTTTACGATTCTGGATTACTTTGTTAGCGCTATAAACTACATGGATTTCATTGGCTGGGTTACTTGGATTGCCTTGTCTAGGTTTACTGGACTAGTCTTTGGCTCATTTTCTCGGACTCCTTTGGTTGATTTCTTGCATTTTTTCACTCCATTTTTGTTGTTTTTTTGGAGTGCAATGTCTGGGTTTCACGGCTTTCATTTAAGGAGATTCCCCATTTTTTATATTGTTACACGAACAAAGAATTACTAAAAATATTAAAACTAAAACCCTGATACATGGTGTGTTGTTTCCTTTTAACTTATAGATTCGCAATATCCTGCTCACCAGACACGGTTAGACTTAGACCCTTCCCGAATATAGACACTTAAAGTGTAAGTACTTCCATGATGTTTCGGAAAATACCACGGTGATAAGGCGTCAAATTCATTCTAGTATCTGTCCGTTTAGTTTCTTTTACACTTTTGGTTACCTGAGATCCTCTTTTTGTGACTTTCGATGTCTTCAGTTTTGCTGCAGTTGCAGTTTGACGACTTTTCTCTTCGCCGCTCCAAACCGGTTGACTTGACTTCAAACCACGGCAGCGTTTAAAGAGCTCGTTAGTTGTTTGATTGGTACACACCAGGTATGCGTGGAAGAGAGTGAATCCACTCATAACAACTCCAAACAGAACCACTGTCATGAAAAGAATGCAAATGGCGGTGTGCGAAGACAGAAGGTACTGTGGGCGAAGCAAAGAAAAATGTTCACTTTGAGCTAAAAAGGGACTTTAAGCAATGAGGACGGCAACGCCGACGACGACGGCAAAGAACAATAGTAAATACAATAACTGCAAGTTGGAATGCATCAAGCTGAGCACCTGCACGGAGTTGTCACTAAAACTACAACGTGAAAAGACCTTTTTTAGAGTTG
>JAOBAY020036328.1:0-14086 GCA_025331085.2 Zoanthus sociatus
CAGAGAATTAAAAAAAAACAAAATTATAATTTTTACATTGCTGATATAACTGATGTAACTAAAGTCTGTAAAGTCTGTAATTCCGGCTACAAATAAAGGTCATATAATAATCTTAAAATAAAAGTACAATTGTTAAAAAACGTTTTTGATCATCACTGATGATAATCAAATGATCAAAAACGTTTTGTTTTTAATACATTCATTATGAAAACTTTTACGTTAGAATTTTATTCTAAAAAGTACAATATAAAACAACAATTACAACCTCTTAAAATGCTCTTAAAACACCCAAGCTAATCATCAGTTGTTTTATAAAATTTTGTAAATTTCTGCAAGAACATTTTAATAAAAAATTTTTTAAAACACTTTTTTTTTGTTTATAAAATTTTATCTAAAATCGTAAAAATATATGCTATTTCCAAACCGTGTTCACGGTTATGATTTCTTTTGTTTTAACTTAATTAATTATTAATGAGTTTGAGAACTTTGTATGAAAAATCTATAAATAGTGCACTCACAAGATTTTTTTTATACTCAAAACTTCTCACTTGTTTTGGTTGGAAAACGATTAAAAGCGGTTTTTGAATATTTCGTCTGCTTTTTAGGGCCTGTTTACATAAAGAAAGTTAACCCGCCTGACCAAGTAAACTCAGTTAACTCGCTTAGGCGAGTTACCCGGTTCTGTTGAATTATAGCGTTGCATTTACATGTGAGACGGGCTAACTCGTAGATCCTTGACTCGCTCTTAACTTGGTTCTGCAGGCGGGTTACCCGCCTAGCCGATTTACGTTTTTACCATGTAAACACTTAACTCGCCCAGCCGAGTTAACTTTTTGACAGTTCTGACAGATCATGTTTCACTTTCGCGGTATTCACTTTGAAGTCTCCCGCAAAGCACAATGGCGTCCAGTGAATCTTCTCAAGAAATTGCCAATACTCGGCGTATTTCGATACCTTCTATTGAGCAAATGGAGAAGGGCAACCTAATTTTCGGCACTGGGACATCAGAATTCAACCAACAAAGCTCAGAAATTGAGATTTAGCAAGCTTCACGTCCCCAGTAGTGGTGCTATTGGAAATAAATCCACAAAGAAGCAGCCAGCTACGCGTTTATCTTGGTGTCCGGAGCTAAACGAGTTGCTCCTTAGGACTATAAGTTAACTTTCTCCATGTAAACAGGCCCTTAGATTCCTCACAGGAGACGCTCGAAATGTACATTGTCTAGGCTATGTTCTCAAAACAATGCGACAAAGCTGAAAAAGTGCAGGTATTTTTATACACGCGCGGAAGAACATGTACAGTTGTTTGTCAAAACAGGTTAGGACTTCTGTAACATTTATTTTTATTCAGTTACACGATTTCTGATGGCCAGATAACAAAAGCTATGTCATACTAGTACATTATTCTTACCCGTTTACTGTAGGAGAAGACAACGTACAAACTAGTCATACGACGAAGAGGCAATATCCTTTCTTTTCAAAAACTTCATGCTTGTAAGCATTGTTTTCCATTGTAAAACTTTAATTATTTCTCCAGGGGCGGATCTAGGGGTTGGCCAACGTTGCTCGGGACACGGTCAGATTTTCCTAAAATAATTAAAATTTACTAATAATAAAGAAATACCAATTTTAATTGGTCTCAAGATTATTTATAAAACGAAGTAGAAAACATTTAATTAACAAACTAGATCATTTTTTTTTTAATTGAAAAAATGTTGCAAATTTATTTGCCGTCTGTAACTAATGTTGTTGTGGAGAAAACAATCGCAAATTCTCGTACGATACGAATCGAAGGTTTTACGATTATTACCCGAATTTACTTTTATAGACGTGAAAGTATTCGTATAGCTGCGGCAGCGGTTTGGGGCCACGGTCAGCAGACTTTTTGTTACGAAATTTGTTACTAAATACAGCATTTGGGCCACGGTGCAAAAGACTTCAGCCAATCAAAAGGCAAGGACTTTGTCAGCTGATTCTTCCTGGGCCATTGTGGGCAACTGTTGCTTTGAATTTGTTGTGCAACAGCAAGAGAAGCTACAACTTTCATTCTCATTTTCCTTTGATTCCTTTGACAATGTGTATCTTCGATTTACGTTGAAACATTGCTTCAATGACTGACTATCATATCCTACGGAAACTCGAAGATACTTTCCATCGATCCGACTCCGAAGACATTGCAGGAGAGCTAGACTTGTTGCAAGGACAATGTCAAGAAATTATTAACAAAGAAATAGTTCGCGTTGCTAGCGCTGAAAGTAGCGAGAAAATTTTAGTCCACCGTTGTGCATTTTCAAAATTGCAATTCCCGAAAAGTCAGTGCAAAAGATCACAATCAAAGATTCCTGTAAGGTATTGTTATTCACACTTATTATACGCATCTTATGTAGATGACATGTAAATGATTTTGAATTTGAATAAATATTGTTATTCGATCATTTCATTCTGTGTATATTTTATCGATTGTCACAATAGTGTCTTGAATGTAATGGTTAAACCTCTCCGTGGCGTCTAGTTTGAGGCTGCTAATACTTACGATTTTACGAATTGCCGCTAGTAGATTTGCTGTAACTTTACATGAATGTTCAAAATTAGATTTGTGCCTATATTTTTTGGCTTATCGGCAAAAGATTTAACTTTTTCATTTCAGATTTAAGTTTATTACTACTTGTGTACTAGATTTATTGAATATGCCTGCTTTCAAACGATCATTTGGCTCTACTGTCATATGCAACGCCAGCTGAATGAAAACTAAATAAAACCAATCATCACAAAGTTTGGCGTTGCATGCACTGCAGTGCGTGACTTAAAAGTTAGTTTATAAGTCATTCATTAAGATATAATTATATGAAATAAGTCATTAATGGGTTTAAAATAACTAATATTATATCATTTCATAAAATATTTATCATGAAATATCTTCACATTGCATGTGATTTAACAATAGAACGTATGCATGTAGAGCTAAATAAGTTGAGCAACTCGGTGAAGTCAAACAAGCAATCAATGGCTTTGTGTTCCTAAAAATTAAAGTTATAAGTGAATGACTCATAGTTTAAATATAATTTTAGTGAATCTATTACCTTTGAAAGTTTTTTCTCTGGTGATTTTGTTTTCTGGGTTTATTTATAAACTCAGATAGTAATCACTGACCATGCGAATATTTTCATAGGCACTAAAATACACTCTTTTTTTTATTAAGAACCAGTAAAATTTAGCTCAGGCTCAATGTTCTTATTTTTTCAGCTATTTCAGGCTCAATATGTTCTTATTTAATTCTTAAAGTGATGGACAAAGACTTTTTACTGTTCAGTTTTAATACCTAATCTGCTACTGTTTACACATGAAAAGTGTGATATTGAAGTTGAATGATGTATATATTTGAAAGAATATACGGTAAAGACCCTGAATTTTGAAAAAAGAATCGTTAGCATCACACTGTCGTCGCAGTCAGATGTTTGTTTTTTGCTTGCAAAAAAAATTTCTTGGTTTTGTTCCATGCAGAAATGGTTTGTCAGGGGAAGCAATAGCTGAAGAGATTTCGACTTTTCTAAGCAGCATCGATTTAAGTCTGGACGATTGTCGTGGCCAAGGATATGACGGAGCTGGTAATATGGCTGGTAAACTATCTGGAGTTGCTGCCCGTATTCAAAAAGATCATGAAAAGCCTATTTATGTTCATTGTGGTGCGCACATTTTAAATTTATGCGTCGCTTCTTCTTGTCAGCTTGAAATTGTACGAGACATGATGGGAAACGTTCGAGCGGTATCTGATTTTTTCAACAACTCTCCAAAGCGAGTCATTGTGTTGGAACAGAAGATCAAGGAACTTCTTCCAGATGTTCAACAGCAAAAGCTTTTGAATGTTTGTCGAACCAGATGGGTCGCAAGAATAAATGGCCTAGCTATTTTCAAGAAGTGTTATATTGCCATCTTACCTGCCCTACAGGAGATCTCAAAGGATATGTCAAACGAACAAGATGTTCGTTACAGAGCTTCAGGAATGAGGGAAGCAATTAAGAAATTCCAGTTTATTGTATCTCTTGTTTTGGTAGAATCATGTCTCAAGTGCACCAAACCTTTGACCCTTCAACTCCAGTCCGCTTCCATTGATGCTGGGAAAGCTAGAGAAAAAGCCTCTCTTCTTTACCTGAAGATGAATGAGCTGCGAACAGAAATTGATGCCACCCACACTAGGTTTTATGAAGAAGCAGTCAGCATAGCTGAAAAGGTTAACGTGAAACCATTAAGACCTAGAACAACAGCTCTGCAAGTGCATCGCGAGAATGTCCCTGCAAACTCCTCGTCAGAATATTTCAAAAGAGCTGTGACCATTCCTTTTCTGGATGAAATGATTGGCCAAATACATACTCGCTTTTCAGAAGGCAATCTTGATGCTTTAGATGTGTCATATGTAATGCCATCTACTGTCGTTTCAAACTCAGATTGGAAAGAAAAATTTTCTCATTTTCTAAAAAAGTACAAGGACGATTTACCTGATAGTGACTTTCTCGACTGTGAATTAAGGATGTGGCAACTCATGTGTTATAACCTGAAAGAGGCAATTCCCTCCTCATTTGAAAATGTTATCCCACTTGCCGATAAGTTTTCCTTTCCTAACATTTTAACTGCTCTCCGAATTTTCGGAACCATTCCAGTTACCACCTGCAGTTGTGAAAGATCGATTTCAACACTTCGTCGACTAAAGACATTTATGAGAAATACAATGAGAGAAAAACGATTAAAGTCACTTGCCCTACTTAGCGTCCATCGAGAAATAAAACTCGACTTGGAAAACATCATCGACAGATTTGCTCTTAAACACCCGAGAAGAATGAAGTTAGTCGATATCTTGAATAGCGACAATCCAGAAAAGTGTGATTAACTATTTTGCCAGATCGATTATTCTCCTTGTATACCGCGATACAATGTACATAATATTATTATCATTAATGGACATTTTATTCATCTTACTACATCATTTAGTGGCTGCTTAAAAATATTTTGCTTGAGAACACTTTGTTAGTGAAATGTTTGCTGGGGTTTCGAGATAATAAGGTATGTTGACTGAATCTGTTATTTCGTTTCTTCACTATTTCTTTCACTGCTGCGCGGTAATTACCTTCAAAGTGGATTTATTATAGTATCAGGTAAATGGAAATTTTTACTTCAGGAAATTTTTTTCGTTTAGTGGACCACGCCCTATTAGGGTGTGGCTCAACCTTCAGTGACACGGTCAGATTTCTAGGCTGGATCCGCCCCTGTTCCCAACAGATTTTATCAGATTAATAGAAGGTACATTAGTTTTTATACGCTTGATATATATAATTATACATTAATATTTGAAGAGCTGTGTACAAAGTTAAATTTTGTAATCAGCGCTTTTGAACGAGACTGGAATGTACAATATTCTCATGATCACGTGAGCAAGACACACGCTCTGATTGGTTGTCAAGTTCCCGCTCTTTTCATGCCGAATGCAGCGCGACACCTACGTTGCGCTCAGTTGGCCTTTGCTGCTTTTTAGTGTAAGTGTTTTTGAAATGAATATCACTTAAAAAGATCACTATTAAAATATTTAATTCACAGGCAGTGGAAGCATTAATTTAAGGAATGTACCAATTAAGTTGGGGAGACTGTACATTCGTATTTTAAAATTCATTTATATAGTTTTACTTGCATCAAGTACATGACTGAATTTTTTTTGGCGGCCAAGAGGTTTCCTAAAGTTATTGGTTACCTTATTAACAATGGGCAAGACGAACTATTTGTTGAACAAGTGCTTGATGTTTTTTCAGAAATCATCTCAAAGTTCTAGAACTACAAATGACAAAAACAGAAAAAGTGCGCTGACGATGTTCAATACTTAACAGTGAAATATGGTAAGTTGAAAAATAATTACTCAAAAGGTATCTACTTCAATTAACTTTTACTCAAACCACTATGATGGGCCATTGATTATTTATATAATGATTCCAATTTGTAGCTGATATTTTTTATTTTTTACTGGCTCTTAATCGAGAAGTGATAACTTTCCAATAAGTTCAATTAACAGCTCTCATAATTAAGAAGACTTTTAAACAATTCAACTTATAATTAGATTTTTTTTACTCTTCTTTAATTTCTTTAAAATGAATCTCATATGCATGATTTTTGAACTAACAATGCAAGAGGCAATCAAGTTTTAGATCAAACCAAACACATTATATATATACTGTACATATTTGCGGAAAGTGGTGTAATTTCTTCACGTCGCTGATGCATTTATTGTTTTGACTTTCGGATACAGCATGCGCATGAAACAGTCAAATCTTGTTATGATTGTTTTGGTGTCTAGTCATTTATACAAGTTATCAGTGATTGAGTTTGTATAGAGACAATGGATGTAAAACTACTGGTACAGTATAATACACCTTTTTTTAAAATGAAACTAGTTTATAAGAAACTCAGTACTGAGATCTAAATTGGTTAAGAAACTTTTAGTCCTCAACCCTACATGATAAGAAACTCGCAGATTTAATTATAATCAACTTCCTAATAAGATTAGAATAACAAGCAATGAACGTTTTACCTTTTATTCTATTTCAAATATAAGTTTCTAAATCTTTACAAACACCGCAAATGTTATTCTTTGCTGCAAATTACTGATAGCTTATAATGTATGTATGATTTAATTTGTCTACATCTATTTCATTCTATTTTAGCCTGGTGAAAGATTGATTCACAAACAAAACCAATTGATCACTGTGACAGTTAAAAGAAAGAGTCAAATGCCATTAGCTGAGGACAGCCAATAGGTTCTGGATGATCTCCCTAGTCCTACAACTAAATATAAGAAAGATGAACTTTCTGCAAAAAGCCTGCAGTATCACAAAAAGGGTGGAAGGGCTATGTCATTGGAGAAGTTTCGAAAGGCAACAACCTATTTGATCCCCCAACCAGCAATAAAAGGGAAAGAAAACAGAAAAAACTAATAGATTTATAGATATATAAATTGAGAACTTTATAACTACATATAACCTATTTTTTTTATCAGAGTAGCATTTTAACATGATGTTATGATCTAATTAAATAACTAAAACCTTACACATGTACAAGTCCTCTAAATTGTGCTAATAACGAAAGTCTATACGTTTTTTTTCAATTCACAGGAATTCCATTTTAAACAATCTACTTCAGAAACTCAGGGAAATTTTATGTAAAGTCTGTGATGGACATGTTTCATTTATTTTTAAAGCTGTTCTGTTCCCCTGTGTGTATATACATTATATATAACACCTTTTTAGTGAAAAAATGTACATCATCACTGTATTTTTCAATAAAGCCATGAAAAAAATTTCCAATAGTTACATGTTATTTCTATGAACTCTCCATGAATTGAATTTTTCCTTCCTTGGAAAGCCTATGCACGTATAGGTTTTCATAGCATTTTCATAAGCTTTATAGAAGTTTCATATGTTTTTCATATGAAATTAACTCCTCATAAATCAAGTTTTTTCCTTTCATAGGGTTTAGAGAATTTAGTTTCCCACTCATAGGTTTTTCCTATGAAAAGCATATGAATTTGTATGTTTTTTCATGTGATGTATATACGTATTATAGACGGCTAAAACTTATCAAAAGATTTCATAGGTTTTTCATAGGGTTTTTTTTCTCCTATGAACTACTTGTGGATTAAGTTTTTCCTTCATAGGTTTTTTCCATGAAAAGCTTATGAATTTTAATAGTATTTTCATAGCCTTTTCATGGGATACTAGATTAGAATGTATCAAAAAATTCATATGTTTTACCTATGAAAAGTGGGACATAGCAATATGAAAAATAGCTATGAAAAACCTATGAAATCCTTAAGATTTTCCTATAAAAATCGAGTGAAATTCCAATGAAATAGCATGGAGTTTTCATAGTATAATGGTTTGGTTTAGAACTTTGGTTTAGAACTTACAGGCCTCCACCTTTGTGACAGTAGTGGAAACAAATATCATTGGAAAAATTCAGCACCCATATCAATGCAAAAGGATAAACATTTACCACCATCAATGCCACAAACACCACCCTTGTCTCCACAAACTCCTACAAACTCAAATGTTACACAGACCCAACCATCATCAACACCACCCCAGATACCGGCCACACCACCACTAACACCTGATCAACCACTGAATGTCAGCCAGTATTTGTCACTGTCAGATGAGGAGAAGAGCAAAGTTAAAACAGTTTTCTTTCTAATGGACAAATTTGCTGTGGGTGATGCTTTCATTCATGAGCTCAGTATGTCTGTTGATGGTATGCCTAAGTCTTACCTAATCAAACAATGCCGTCAAAAACTAAACTCAATGTGTGCAGTGGAGCCAACCCCAGGGAATGAACGAGGAGCACAGATTTCCTTCAAAGAGTCACTTACTAACAAATTACAACTGCTGGTAAGAATGTTCATTTTTGATATATAGTATATGCAGCCAGAAAGAAGGGGGAGTTCAGGATTTCAAGGCAGTCAAGGACTAGCCAGAAACACCAGGCTACTTAATTAAAAAGTTGATTTCCAACCCCCATCCCCCCTTCCTCTTCCCCCTTCCTTCCTGGGCAATGATCACACTAAATTTAATATTTTATTATTAATTTTTATATTTATATATTTACACTTACTTTTCTTGTGATGTCATATACACAGGCAGAACAACGAAAACTTCCAGACAGCAAGGCTGTTAGAGTCAAAATAAGTGGTGATGGTGCCCGAATGACACGACTAACAAACTATGTAGAAAGAAAGCAAGAAAGAAAGAAAAGAAAGAAAGAATCGCACTTATCACCACCTCAAAGTACAGAGGCAGCGCAGCTCAACGCCTCCATAAAATATAATTGTAGTGACTAACAAACTATGTCCTCCTTAGTTACTGCTTGCTCGACGAAAATGAAGATGCATTGTCAGCCAAAGGTATAATATTTTACTTTGTTATACTTAATTTACATGCAGTGACTCTTTATGGTTATACACTACAATATCATGATGAACTTTACATGTTTTAAAACAAATGAATTTAAAAAAAAACTATTAGGGCCTTCAGTTCTTGCCTTGATGAATTACCAATACACAGCTGTAATTGTTTATAGCTACTGCATTTCATACACTTTCTCCAATATTTATGATATTCAAGGTGAATTGGTAGACTTATATGATTGTATTTTAGCTACAAACACAATTGCAGTGGTGAATGGTGCAGAGTGCTATGAAACCATAAAATATAATTTTAGTGACTGCTGGAAGGAGATTAATCAAATTGTTGCTGATGGTGGAGTTCAGATAAATCCTCAACGGGCTGTACAAGTTGAATTATTTCTTGGTGGGGATTACAAGGTTATTAGATAACAAACTACTTTTTCGTTTAAAATTGTTAAAATAAACACTGACAAAATATTTTAAAATTCTTAAGCTTTTGGCAACTGTCAAATGCTGCTTTCATCAGATAAAACGAATAAAGTGACAATCAAAATAAACAAAAATGGATAAAATGTAAGTGTAATACTATACAAAATATAAAATAGGTGTAAAAAAGGCACAGGTGTAAATTAATGTTTGTTTAAAATATTACAAGTGTAACATTGTAACAGTTATATGTTTGACCTAAAATTCTGATAAAAAATACTCAGTGAAACAATTCTGTTATGTTTCTTCTGTATAAAAGGATATAAAATTAATAAAAAAAATAAGAGAAAAATATAAAGAAAAGAAAACAATGCAGTGTATTTACACACTTACTTCAATTTTCCAGTTTCTTCTTCTCGTGAGTGGTCGTTCGGCAGCTAATTCAAACTATGCCCCCTGTGGTGCATAGTTCACAAGGACAGCAGGTACACCACATATATATAGCTTTATAATTTAATATTTGATTATATTTTTAAACACCAAATACACAATTTGTATTTTATGCATGATTTATTTAAAAGTGTATTATATGTAGTAGTTATGCAATGGTTTCGAGTAGGATACCGTGGAGTATGCCACGTGTCACTTATATTTTCCGTATACACATGAGATTTTGGGCAAGTGGACAAAGTGACAAGTGGCATTTCCACGGTATCCCATGAAAAACGATTACATAACTAATTTATCCCATGCCTTAAAAAATACAACTACCAACCAATTTGTCCCCCGCGCGCATGGAAAACAAAGAACGAAAATTCACTTTGTGCTGACGTTTTAAGCACTGGTGAACACTAATGAATCTAAATTGAAATCATTGTAAACATTTATGGAGACTCATTTCGGACTAAAAGGGACAACGAGGACTATCGAATGCTTAGACGAGGCATTTTTCCTACACGTTTTTAATGAGTATTCCGAAGAAATTGGACATATATTAAGTTTATTGATAGCTGTAACACCGCCAAACTGAAGTCCTGAAGAACCAAAGGGCTGCCATCTTAGAAAACTGACACAAGCTATAAACAACTGTGGAGTAACCTTCAGTGTATGAGAGAAAAGAGACATAGATGGGAAAGGGACAGGGAAACTAGACTGGACATCGCCGATGGGTGATGAAAAGAAAAAGCTATTGAAAATGTTTCCAGCAAAACTTGAAGAATGTACTGATGCCATTCATCCTGACACTGCTCAAACTATCATAAAGCTGTGGAAGGTATTGAACTCTATAATCACCAAATCAATTGATGCACAATCTATCAAAATCAATTGATATTGGTGTACTTGCTTTGAAATCAAAAATACTTTTTGTCTGAAAATCATGAAATTACTATACGTATTTTTGATGATTAGGTCCCCCCACCTCTCCCCTTCTACTTTACCTCAGATTCCTTTACACCAGGTAACCCTAATAACTATGCACTGGATGTACATATCAGCATAAGAATGTACAACCAACATTATTACCAAAGTAACACAAGGAAAACACAGCAACAAATCTTATTATAAATCTGCTTTATTACAGGACTTTGCTGACATTTATTTCCTCACAATTTCCTCCCAAAAGTTAAGGTAAGTTACTGAGTTACTCTGAAAAATGTATATAGAATAACTGAAAGAGTGGGAACAGGAACCAACCAATTATAAATAAGTATTTCTCATGTGAAATCAAAGCTTATTTTGATGTACAGTTTTTTTCTGCTAGTCCTTCATATGTAACAAAATCTTCATCACAATATTTTTTATTTACACATGTATACAATTATCTAATAGATTTTTACTTACCTTATAACATGTAAGTCCAGTTGACCCTCTATCTATTTGATAATATATTATATATATATATATATTATATAAACGTTTTATCTAATTATTATCATTGCTATAATTAATTTTAATTATAATCACAAATGCGAGATTCAATACAACTGTTTTTGTCTTTGGGCAACAAGCATAAGGGATATGCTCACAAAAATGTCACTCCCTATATGCATGCTGCTGCTTACCATCTACAGGATTCTCTTAATAAGTTTAAGAATGTGAAACAGTTTAGTGGACAAGGTTTGTTGTACTTTATTTTATTTTAATAGAACAAAATGCAAAACCAAATATTACAATAGTTTAATCTAATATTTCTTTATTTAATTTTTTTTTAAATTTAGGCCACACCAATTTGAATCATTCTAAATTTCTGCTTTTCTATCTAAGTATGTCAATAAGGGTCAATTAAAATACCTATTAATATTTAACAACTACAGTATATTCCAAAGGGTGGGTAAGTAGTAGTGGATACATGCCGAGATGCAAAATGTCAAGGTATATTTCTAACACAAGGTACATTACCCTGAGAGGTATAGTTGTTTCAGTAAAAAATGCAATTTACTTTCATGGAAAAAATACAGTGTAAACCTTTTTTCTACTTTTAACACGCTTATAAATCCTATTATTTTGACTTCTGCCTCAAAATTTACTAATAAACAAGATATTGTGAGTTATGCGAGTCAGAGCTCACGAAAATGGATATTGGTTGCTTTGGTAAAATATAATTAATACTAATTAAAAGTAATCTTATACCACAATTACATTTATACTTTGCTTACAGGAGTTGAAAAAAATGATGTAGCAAGGAATATAGTTCATCACGAATCAAACAACTGGGACACTCGAGCTGATATTCTTCGTGCTGAACATCACATGAATGCATTGAGCAACAAACACAGAAGGAAGTGAAAATATACAAAGGTAGCTGAGGATTATTGGACAAGACAGAAACAAGAGCAGATAAAAATTACAAAAAAAAGTGCATAAGCAAACAAATGGAAGAGAGTTCTGCTGCAGCAAAAATACCAGGGAAAGAGAATATTCAACTTAAAGATGACAGAGTAAGGGCCTGTTCAAACGCACTATACACGCACTATACAAAACTCGACTTTGTATGATCGACATTGTATAGCGTTGTTGAGTTAAGGTGTTCAAACGTACTATACACGGACTATACAACCACTCTACAAGTATGACGAAACAGAGAATTATGGGTTAAGATTTGCATGCAGTACAATGCTCTACAAGTCGAGTGGTGTGTTCAAACGAGCTCGACTTTGTAGAGTATTGCTTCAGTGATTGCAAAACAAAGGAAAAGTCGAGTGGTTGTCGAGTAGAAGTTTGACCAGTTTCAAACATCGCTATAAACGATTAGACTTGTCGAATCGTGTATAGTGGGCACTATACAAGGTGTTCAAAAGCACTCGACTTAGTAGAGTATACAAGTCGAATGTTGTATGGTATACAAAGTCGAGTGCATTTGAACAGGCCCTAACTCAAAAACAAACAGTCAGAAAGCCAAGAGGAAAAACACAAAGAACACAAGCAACCAAGAAAACAAAGAAAACAAAAAGAAACAAATGAAGAACGAAAACCAGAGATTATCACCAGTTTCTGGATGTACATGTATTTATTTAATCCTTTCAGTCCCATATTAATAATAATAATAATAATAATAACATTATTAATATGTTATCTTCTTTAGCTTTAAAAACTAATCGGGGACATAAAAAAAAGGAACAATAGTGAGAACTATGAGCTAAAATATATGTAACTAATGCTAAAACCTAGTATTATATAAGAATATATAAGAATATGAAAATATATGTTTCCGATCTCTAAAAATTCTATTTACGTATTATAAGAGAGAGGCTGCCACAATAATTTGCATTGTCAAATTCTCCCAGCTGGAGCCCATACTTTTCATTGCATTGAGAGAAATAATCTTCAGTACGTAGTTTGCTTTGCTTGATCAATTCTCATTTTCTTATTACATAATGTCTAATATGGCATATATATGATATAGATATATATATATATTTTTTGTTTCCTAGTTTTTATTGTTTATGCCGTGTTCGTTTTTTCTTCAATATTTTATTTATTCATTATTTATTTATTTATTTATTGGTTTTTATTGCTTATGCCTTGTTCGTTTTTTCTTCTATTGTGCGCACGCGTGCTATGTTTTATTTGGTTTATCTAGTTTGTTTGTCACGCATACAGACGCTCTTGTGTAACGGTTTTTAGTCACCCTGAAAAAGGCCGATATGGGCAGCCGAAATACGCTATCAACACCACCTTAGCTTCTTACAAGCTTGCCAGACGAGGAACATTATACCAGAGGGCTTGAAGTTACATAAGACAGCTAATATTAGTGACTTCTCTGGAAATTTTCGACAAAAATGGAAACAAATATTAACTGACGCGTCAAAGGATATGAGAGATCTTATCAAGGAAGAATATGCTACGGCGTTAACCGTTGTTGAACAAGCTATCATAGAAGAAAAACAAGCTATCAGTAAAGTTTTTGGTGTCTCCGCCCTTGATAATTTTTGTCAAAAATCACACGAGTTTTGTGAACAACTGGAACATTACTTAAATAGCAAACGATCAGGAAAACTTCGAAAACTCTTTCTCCTACAGGATGAAGGTAGAAGTACTAACTCTAACGGCTCTTCTCATTTGACTAAGGTAAATAAATTAGTTACTGGGGTTGGAAGGGAGATAAACGAAAAACGCCCCTGTATAAAGAACGAAGAAGAGCTAGGCGCAGAAGAGAGTCTCAGTGGTTTCAGCTCTTTATCTGTTGATTCACGTGAACTGATGATCGAAAAAGAAAAGCAACCTT
>JAOBAY020036393.1:0-14085 GCA_025331085.2 Zoanthus sociatus
TTACAGAAGACTGGTAACCAGTATAGTGCTGTATAGGGTGCAAAGAACGCCTTGAAGTTCTCTTCAAAGTTCAATATTGCGTCCATCAGTAATGATAATGAAGTCGAAGAAAGCAGAAAACAGTTTATACTGGACTATTTTTTGCAAAGTTCCTCGTACGATAAGATAGTGAAATTAGTGAGCAAAAACCACGGAATTGAAATGTCTGTAAGGACGTTGAAAAGTCGACTCCATCAGTATAAATTAAAACAACGAGAGACTCATTATGATATAGATGCGATAAGGGAACGTATTCAAAAGGATTAGATGGCACAGGCTTCTTGGGTGGTTACAGGTCAATGTGGCGTACTTTGGCGTAACATTTCATACTTACACGCAGTGGCTAAATGTCTGACAGTCGGGAAGGGTCTTAACTAGACTAAATGCCTGACAACCGTCAAAAACTGTTGATTTACGGAAAGAAATGTATTTAAATCGGCTGCGACTATTTCATTATTGTTTAGAAATGCCAAGCGATTTCAAAAACATTTTCGGTATTGCAGTAGTCAGTTTTGTCGAGGCTAAGTACACCATGAAACTGAAATGTTTATGGCACTTACACTTTTTTTCCCCTCGCACGTCGTTGGCACTCTGCTATCTGGAAGAAATATTCTCATTCTTCTCTGCTAACAACTGCTTGTAATTGCCCAAAAGGATTCTGAAATGTTGTATAATAGCATGATAGGCATGATAAATCAGATTCAATGTACGATAAATTTCTTTCGGGGCGGAATGCGAGAAGTGCTAAAGCAAAACTTACGGGAACGGCCTGTATTTTACTAAATGCCAGAACCCGGGCCGGTCACCACAAAGCTCTGATAATTAAACTATCAAGATCAGAATGTCAATTATTCTGGATTCACGTGCGGGAAAAAACTCGATTCAATCATGGTTTACTGAGAATGACGGAATGTATACAAGTAGAAGCGGAGTCACTATATGTACCTACAACTTTCACTGTCGGGAGTGGTCTCAAATCGACTAATTGCCCGAAAGACTTATTTCTGACTCTAAACTCGCCCATTTTTACTGTCCTAAGCTAGACTGGACAGAAATGCTATATGTAAACGTAAATAAATATCCATGGGACAGGAAGCAGTGTATTTCCACGCTTTGAATGAAATTCTGCACGAGACAAAGGTCACGGTCACTTAACGTTGCGTAACTTGTGAAAGAAATCCTTTCTGGCGGGAAAATATACTTTACGAATCTGAACAGACATAACAAGAATACTGCTAAAAGAATTAAATAACAAAATAGTTCCTGTTCATCAGCAGGATATCTAAATTGCGTGCAAACCTACAATTGGTTTCGGCTCCATCACTATCACTAAACTTTCGCGAGTACTAAATCTTGCGAGAATTCAAGAGCTGTATTTCGCGAGTATTAAAAGTTTTGCGATTTTAAGAGGAAAATAGAATAGGATTGTATTACATTTTGTGAATTTGTTCTATTTTAGAACATAGTTTTGATTTCTGAACTGAACAAAATTAATGTTACCGACACTGTAAAGAACAGCGAACAAGAATATAAACAAGGAAAAACACTAAGGTATTCTACAGTCTAAATACCCGAGATTTTTTTACAATGATGAAACTTCCTTTTCTTATCATATATATGTCAGAATGCAACAAGTAAGGCTACAACTTTGATGCCATAACATAATATATTGCTGATTTCAAATTTATTTAAAATTTCGCTACTTTAAGCTTCGTGTGCATTGTTTCGCGAGTATTAACTTTCGCAACTTTTTTAAATCGCGAAAAATAGTATTTACGAAATAAGTGAGAATATGGTAGCACTTCGCAAGGTGAGAAGTGAGAAAAACGTTTTTGACGGCTGTCAGGCATTTAGTTTATTTGAGACCCTTCCCGACTGTCGGGCATTTAGCCACTGCGTATGTTTAATGAAAACCTGTCTTTCACTTTCTGCGACGCAAATTCTTTAAGACTTGAAACGGAAGCCGCTTTAGTTTCGACAGAGTCATTACTTTCTGGGGATCTGCCGTATCGAGGGCAAAATTTATAACTCTCTCGGATCCAACTGCCACAGAACTTGCAAAACATAGCGTTTCTCGTTGTCGCGTGCACGTGACCGAGTGAAAACTTCAAAGTGTTCCTTGCACCCTAGTTACCAGTCTTCTGTAATTTTGTAGTGAATAGCGACTGGTTTGTGAATTGCAACTGGTTTGTGAATTGTGACTGGTTTGTGAATTGCGACTAGTTTGTGAATTGATTCGGTTGTGAATCAGTTTTGGTTTGTGAACTTGGTTTAGGTTTGTGAATCGTTTTTTTTTTCTGAAGTGAATCCGTTTTCACCGTTGTGAATTAGTTTATTTTGGCGTGAATCAATTTTTTTTGTTGTGAATTGGTTGTAATTGTTGTCAATCAGTATTTTTCGCAGCCGATAGAATTTATAATTTATAATTTTCTTGCTAATGTGGTCAAGGAGGGCAGAAGAGGGCGACTCAAGATGCAAATAGCATTGAATAACCTCACTGCCAACCTACAACACTTTCGTCTTCTTCAAAAACGGAGTATACCATACGGAAGTATTCTTGATAAGATAAGCAAGTGTATTTGGTTGTTTTGAAGCGAGTAGAACACAAACTTGCTGCATTGTGGGTAAAAAATAATCTATCTAATGTAAACGTAATGTATGCATTAGACTTGGCACATGAAAAGTCCGACGTTTGAATCGCTATAGAAGTCTTTCCGTTCTTTTCGACTGGCCCAGTCGGATAGAACGGCGGGGTCGACCCGAATTCAAATATGTCTATCCTAATTGATTCATACCTTGGACCTTTTCATGTACTTAATACCGAGATTAGTTTTGGCACATGAAAAGTTCATCATTCTCCCCCTCCTCGATGGGTAGTGACCATTGATACCCAGCTGTAGCTTGTCTTGCAGTATCGTAGTCCTTCTCTAATGGACATATTTTCGTGATCGGTCTCGATAGAGTTTTATCGCCGACTTCAACTTTTACTGATCTCACGTGTTTGTCTGAACCATGAAACACTTCGACAATACTTCCTAAAGGCCATTTAGCTCTCGGCGAATCGGGTATCACTACTAAGACCACATCTTCTTCTTTTAGATCTCTTACTTCTTTACACCATTTCAATCTGCGACTTAACCCTGGTAGCCATTCAATGAGCCATCTATTCCAGAAGTGGCGTACTAACTCCTGTACTCGCCTCCATTTTTTTAAAAATTGAATTGTGTGTCATTGACCGATTCCGATGATATGTCCATTAGAGCTGGACTAGGATAGTGCAAGACAAGCAAAAGCTGGATATCAATGGTCACTACCCATCGAGGAGGGGGAGAATGATGAAAAGAATCGTCAAGAAGAAATCAAAAATAACTATAATTCTTTAAGCCAGTTTTTTGCCTTTCTCTCGTACTCCTGTTTGAGTTCGTCGTCCCAATCGACGCCAGTTGTCCACAGTTCTTGGCTCTAATTGTAAATGGCGTAAGGAATCCCATTGGATCGAACAATGATGCTGTCTCAGCAAGAAAGCTTCTCTTGGTCAGCGGTTTGTTATCTCCATCCTCGTTAGACTTGAATGTGAAGCTGTCTCCCTTCGCTATCCACATAACTCCTAAAGTCTTGATGGATGGTAGGTATCCCTCACTTAGGTCTACATGCGAAGCTCTATCCTCTTCCGGTATTTCTTGTTGCACTCGGCTCTCTAAATTCGATAACCACTTTCTTGCGTACATCCCAGCTGACCCCCATAGCCGTGACAGCTGTCGATATAGCTCTATACACTCCTCCTTCGTAGGCGCAGAATCCTTACTGTCGTCCATGTATGTCGATTCCAACACTGTTTCCGCAGGTTGCGGGTATTCCTCTTTGTTAAGCTTCGCTTGATGCCGTGAAACGAAAGTACTTAAAATGGGTCAGCCAACGAAGCGCCGTTCGCGCGAGTATGTATGGCGGTCCCGAGGTATGATCCCCCAGAAAAGCTTAAATTTAGAGCTTCTGAAATTGCTAAAAATCACTCTACCTTTTTTAATTTGCATTTGCATGTTTCTTAGTGTTTTATACACTATCTCATTCCTGAACCCACTGAAAAACAAAGCCCATTTTTAAATTCGGGCAGCGGCAGTGCCTGGTATTGTCTTCAGAGGATGGAAAATTGTTGTCAGAGACTGGTGGTCTGTACTGAGAATCAAGTTACGCCCTTCTAAATAGAACATATATATTTTTTATTCCCCACACAATGGAAAGGGCTTCTTTTTTAAAATGTATGGGTGTAATTCTCCTCTGGCTCTGCACCTTTAAGGTTCTGGAAGCAAATGCGATGGGTTTCTAACTTCCATTTTCTAATACATGAGACAGCACACAGCTAATTCCATACCTTGATGCATCCGTAGCAAGTCTTACCTTTGTGTCTGGGTAAAGGCCGAGACAAGCATGTATCGGACGAAATCAAAGACTTCAATTTATTGAAGGCCTTTTCCTGCTGTGGACCCCATTGCTATTTTCTGTTCTTGTGAATAAGTTAATGCAATAGTTGTAGTTCTGCAGCCAAATTAGGTAAAAACTTAGGAATTTTCGGAAATTCGCACTTTGGCTTTCGGTTTAACTGAAGCCTTCTTCTTTCAGGCAAGTCATACTAATAGCGATAGTGATAGAACCTGTTTACAAGTTTATACAGTTGAGGTTCTAGAAAGTCTGCTTGAGCGGCTCACATGTTACAGATGTTAGGGCGCAACTTGGCAGCCTATAAGAAGTACTTGGCAGCAGAATTGAAAAAACAGACCACAACACCGAAATCATAACCCTACTCTGCCAGAATTGTGTGGACTCTTTTAAATTAAGTCCCTCGACAGAGAGATCGAGAGACTGGACCTACGGTTTAACGTAAATGGGCGATGTGTTCCTGATCATTTCTGCCTGTAGCAATAATGTCATTCAAATAACATTGGACTCCAGGTACCTCTTGTAGTACTGTATATAGTATTTGATCCATCGCCGGCTCTGCCAGATAGCTGGGGCAGAAGAAATGCCACATGTCATCCTTTATTAACGAGGTAGCCCCTTCACTACATCAAACTGCTTAAAGTGTTCAACATATGAATCCCACGATTCTTTTTGCGCTTCAAATTGTCCCAGATGTTAACAAAAGCTGGAATGACTTGAGCGAATGGCTGTATCTGTGAACTTTCTTGTGAATCCGCCTTTCTCGTCGCCAAATATTTTCTCTAATTTTTATAACGACAACCACACGCCTTCTTGATGCCCAACATTCAAGTAATCTTTATTCAACATACGTCATTATGTTAGTCACGTGACGCTCACGCAATAAATGTATTAGTCAACATGGAAAATACCATAATACTCTTTGTTTGCCCACGCAAAGTTTTGCAAAAGCATTGTTTCCAGTTTCTCTTGAGATCATTGTAAGTCCAAAGAGAAAATAAAAACAATACTTATGCAAAATTTTGGGTGGACAAACAAAAAGTATTATGGTATTTTCCATATTGGCTAATTAACTGTGAACATGACATGAAGTAAAGGCACGTCCGCTCAATGAAACTTAGCCTTAGGACAATGTGATTGGAATTTGTTGAATCCACGTAGCCAACATGAACTGCGCAGGCGCATATTAAAGCCTAAAATCCGCTAAAATATAAAAATATCCAGCCCCGGTCCGAAAAACAACATTCTTATAAAAAAGAGTGTATCTCAGTACCTTGAAATGGCAAAACGCCAGTTAGTGACACCAATATTTTAAAGCAATTGCTTATCAAAATCGCTTGTGGCTTCTCAAAAATAATAAAATAGTTATCTTTATAAATTTGTGGGTCTTTAAAACCAGCTTTCTGCGACTGACATAAATTTTTGCTTTTCGCCCTAAAGGTCAGCAACGTTAGGATTTCGGAAACATGTATTACATACTTAACGATGCTTGACGGATACAATAAATGCCTTTTACGAATAGGTGTGCTGGTAATTCTATTTGAGTCAGTTAAGGGTGAGCTAAAGGGGATTTGTTGACACGGGATATCATAAGTATTTCTTTTTGTTTAAATCAGCTCGCTGTATTTTCTGAGGGCGTATTACCGTTTGTTAAAAGCTGTTTTCTCACTACCATCAAGGCAGGAATCTTTCTCCGCTTTCTTCTCATTCAAAATGACTTCGGCAAGTCGTCCTGCAGGATATGGATTAACAGCGCAAATGGGGCGCAAGGTACGTAAGGTGGTTTAGTCCTATAAACACACATGATGCTGTGCTTTACGTAGATTTGTTTGTAGTTAACCTGATTTCCCCCTCAACTTCACTCTCAGATGTTAAAGAGAAAGATATTTCAAATCTGAGTTTTTGCTTTTAATTTTAATCTATTTTTTAGAGAAGTTAATAGTCGTTTAAAAATTAACAAAACCTTATCCTCACAAAACTCACTTTTGACCATTATTGGGCGTTCAATTAATGTACCATTTTAACTTAGGTTAAGTAGCAAAGAATCATTTGCCACAAAAATGCTTTTTAAAACCTTATTCGAAACTAATACATTCTGTAATCTGTTCTTTACCTTACTAAATACATTTTCTTTAGGATTCCAGATTTTTTTTCTAGTCATAAAAAAATTGCATCCAAATTGACCAAAATATGAAACAAACTCAAAAACGTGTTAATTTTCGAAAAGCACATGTTAGCTTTTTTCCCCATTTTTGACCTTTGGGTCAAACGTTTTTAATTAATAATTCCCAAACAGAGAAACATTGGTTAGAAATAAATTCTCTTTGTGTTCTGGTCTACAAAGCGATCCTAATTTGGTCAACATTAGGTAACAAGTAATTAACTTACCTATCAAATTTGGTGTTACTAGAAGACACAATTTTCGATAAAGATTACCTTGACTGACATAGTGCATCATCAAAGATCAAAGCATGTTGTATTTGTGTGGTCGCACAGAGACAGAACATTTATAAAGATACAAAACAAACAACTCTGGCTTGAATTTTTTTTAAATCCGATTTTAGTGTTATTATTAAAACTAGAATAAAAGCGTTAGATTCTTCTGCAATCAAGCTTTGGCATTATGCGTTTCATGCTGTAAGAATGGTATTTAATTTGTGGTACGTAATTTAGCTTAGAAATATTTTCATATTTATTCTCTCTGTACGAGAACTTAGAAAGAAATTAATCCTTTCTTCGTTTTTTTCGAGACGTTGATTGCCTTTTCCGACTTTTGGCGGTGATATTTTATACTTTTCCGGTTTACCACATACCTATATATGGAAAAACATGATCTTTTCACGAAAGCTCTATAATGGTTTGTTTTCATTAATCAAATGTCACGGAATAATTCAAAAATAACTAACAGTTTCATAAAAAAAATATAATAATCATACAAATGAGCTAAATCTGCTAACATATGACATCTTGATCAGACTATATAAAGAATGAGTAAGACTCTTATTATAAGTGAATTTCTCATTACACCACACATGTCACATGCCCCGTTAAAACATTAAGTACGGGCCTCCAATGTCAAAGTAAAACAAAAATTCATTGCTTATGAAGCTTCACAACTAAGAGACCTAAGGTTTTAAATGGAAACAAAAGTTCTGTTCGAAGATCGGGAAAACAGATTTCAAAGTAATTAAAAACTTCCGTTAACGTTTATTGCTTGATTGAATGACAACCAACCCGTACACATTCCAGGCAGTACTAATCGGACCCCGCGCAGTTTCTTTATAAAACTATAAAGCCATAAACATTTATCAGCAGAGTTCCTTGGCAATAGTTGTAAGCACATCTCTGAAATTTAAAGAAAGATAATTATTTATCAAAGCAAAAACGAGATCACATGCACAGCTTTCCTATCGTTTTTTGTTGATGCTCACTGTCACGTCACGTCAAGTTTTGGACCGCTGATCTTCACTACTTCACCTTCTATGACAGAGACTGAGTTTCAGAAGAGAAGCTATTTTTGAAGGCAATGTCTTATCAACATATAATTGTATAATTGATAACCATCTTCAATGGTCTTTATAGAGATACGCTCCTATCTTTAAGCAAATCTCCATATGGCATATTGATGCAAACAAGAAGTTCCTAATCAGGTATCACTATTAGTATTAGTGTCAAATAAACCACACATACAAGTTTGTTGCAAATTCATTTGAAGAAAAAACATTTTGCGTTTGTTGTAGTTATTTAAAAAAGGATAAATTTACACCGTAGTGAAAAGAATCTTGTGTACTGATGATTCGGACCTTTTATCTTTCTTAAAAAAATTTCAATTATGCTTTTGTTGTAGTTTGAAGAGCCAAAACTATAAATCGCCTGAGGCAAAAGGTCTGGTTTTCTGACCACTCGTCAGCCTAAAATAAAATTGTTTCAGAGCTGCATACGTATACCAACCTTCTCACATTATATTAGCCGTTTAAGTCACGCAATTGTATTACTTTTTGTGGTCAAGCCCACATTAGATGTGATTACACTCTATACTACTCTATACTAGAGTCCAGCTAGGGTTCCCTTGGGTTTTAGAAAGAGTTCGGCAAAAAAAAAACAAATTCATTTTTGCGTTTTGCACACAATGAGGACATGACCATAACCGCATTAACGACGTAAACATAGAAATTAGCCAAGAAAAATTTCACCTTGGGTACAACTCAAAATTGATTACACTCTAAAAATGGTTTTACTAAGGGTAGCTAATTACTTCCCCAAGGTTAAACACTTTATAAACACAGCTATTATAAAATCAATCAACTCCATGTTAAAAACCTTTTGCCTCAACAAGGCCCAGTTGCTCAACGTAACAGCAAAACAAAATATGGCGACTATATCCTTTAATTATAGATTGACTAAGTACGTAAATATATTTTTATCAAATTTTCAACCTCGATTATTGCGTTTCTAGCGTTCTGATTGGTTCACTCAACTCGGTTATCAGCTCCTATACCAAATAACCATATATGGAAATTAACTGTGTAAAGTGTTGGCAAGCTGAAAAATGCCAGAATATAATTTTGTTGTCATTTTTAAATATCGAAGGGTTCAGAAAGCTCATGAAATTTAATAAAGCAATCATTCCATTCGCGCTTGTTGGATATTAGCTGATTTCCAACTCGGCGCTAGGCGTCTCGTTGGCTATTTACCATCTCATATCCAACGCGCGCTCTTGGAAAAATTGTTAAATATACCGTGAATATTCTAATAAGGCCCCCATAGGGATGGGGCGGAGGGGGCTTATTAAATTTCGGTCTTTGTAGCTAGCTTTTGAGGAAGGGGAAATGGGGATTATTAGAGAGGGAAGGAGGGGGACCTTATTTAAAACTTGCTGACGGACAACCACAGAATCACACCATACTTTAGTTTGAAATGTCACGTATAGTTTAATAAAAACTGAGGAACTCTAGCGTTTTATAACGAACCCGTGTTAACATTTTAAACAGTTATCGATGTTCGTAAATAAAAACTGGCTAAATAAAGAAGCTCGCTTACATGAAGTTCTAGATTGGAAATATCGAAAACAAAAAATAATTAACGCTTACTATTAGAGTGGAGGATTATTAAAGTGAGGTGTTTATTAAAGTGGGGGCTTAACTTTTTAGAGAGGAGGGAAGGTTATTAGAGAGGGGGTATCTTGTAGCACCCACAGTGCTCAACAAAAACTCGGGTTGGATATATAGAGCTAAATGTCACTCATTCTATAAGCTAATCACAAGTAGACTGATAGCTCATGCGCATGCGTACTAAATGCAACTAAAATGGGTCAAGTCGGCAGCGGCTGCGGTAAGCCTAAATCTATATATGGATAGCTGTTTTGATGTAAAAAAAAATGTTAGCGTTTAGCTACAAGCGGGCTATAATAGTTTCAGTGTTGTTGAAATCTGATTAACATCGAGATAGCTAACTAACAGGCCCAGATTCCCGTACAAGCGTATTACTTGTGCTATGACCGACTGTAAAGAATTTTGATAAACTTTGTAACTATTTATAACTCAAAATTGAAAATCTTAACCATCTTTAATTAACTTTTCTAATAATTGATATTCCTACGTAAGAATCTTCCATCCCATTACCCTCTCCTCGATACGTTGCCCTACGCATCTCCTCCCTATAAACACACATCCTCATCATGTTTCTTTGTCTTTTAGATAAGGGAAAAATATGACCTAGAGGATGAAGCCAAGATTAGAGCTTGGATTGAGCATGAGCTTGGAGAAGTGGTATTCGCAGGAGAAGGCATGGACGCGTTCCACGCGGGACTAAGAGATGGGAAAGTGTTATGCAAGTAAGTGTAGAAGGGTTTTATTTTTTCAGCAATTTGACTGGCAATGTTGTTGCAACATAAGTTAAGGAGAAAATCGCAAAGTGTGGCAGGGCTTTTCTTTTTTCAGCAACGTTATCTTGTTTCGCAATGACGTTGAGACACAAGCGGGTGAAAAAATAGGCGGACCTTTGTCTACATTTTTCCTTTCATTAGCATATATTCGCCAGTTTCTCATAAGGTTACAAAACCTGAAGCAATATATATTGAGAGTGTTTCGTAACATAAACTTTTTTTCAAAATATGCGAGCAATAAGCTAATCATATTGTCCCTGTGATCTACTTTATAGCTCATTAACGATTTTGCTCCCAGTCTTTTGTGATTACTTTGGAATCATGATATTTTTTAGAAACTGCTTGCATGCATGCAATCAAAACTTTAGTCTCTTTGCCTGTTAGCTCTAAAAACTTAAATTATATTTATCTTGGTTCGCTCGCTATAAAAAGTTGTATGCTACGGAAGCAGATGGTAAACATTGATGTCAACAAAGATTCGCCTATTGCAAAGTTTAACAAGGTCTCAAAACGTTAACAGCTCTTAATTGGGAATCGGTTTTCAAAATTATAAAATTGAAACAAGTGTCGGTCAATTTATAATTGATACATTCAGGCCCGTACGCAGAAATTTTGCTGGCGGGGTGCGGACAAAATTTTTTGGGTCAATCCTCCCATAGACATATCGTCATTTTATCACAACTTTCATACATTTTAGGACAGCATAAAAGTAATAAAGTTTCGTGCAAAATTAACTTTGGGCTTGGGGCATTTTTGTTGGACCGACAAATTAGATTTTAATCTAATTTATTATTGAGATTGTTTTACAGGTAAATAATAGTGCTTCTAAATACTTTAATGATCATTTATTATTGTAGACTTTATTATTTCTATAATCAAGTGGACTTTGTGGAACTTTACATCCAGTGGGGGATGTGTGCGCACCCCGCACATCCCCCGTCCCTCTGCCTACATGCCTGATATTGACAGACAGTACCTGTTGGCTTGAGACTACAGGACACGCTTATCGGCTAAGACACGTGTAATATGGTTGTAATTGTAAAGCACGTCGTTGGCGTAGTTGGTAGTAAAACCTCTGCGTTCTTGCGTCAAGTCCCTGAGCTCGATCCCTGACCCTACCGAGATATAAATTTTATGTGACATTTTTTCTGTCAATGCTCACTTAGCTATTCATCCTCACGGGGCCGGTATACCTAAATGAGTATATACAGGAATCTACTGGGAACTAACCTGCGATGGATTAGTGTCCCATCCAGGGGGAGTCAAAGACTCTCAACCAGAAAAGAAGGTTACACCAGGCGTGTACGCAGCTTTTCCCGCGGGGGGAAGGGGTGCACTTTAAACTTGAGCGGATCTGCATGTGAAATGCGCGTGCTTATGAAACTTGACACTAAGAATGGCAATAACATCTTCTAAACGCATGTGATAACTTCGAAATTGTTTCGAAACACTTGATTTGATTCTGGTGATTTATTTATTTATTTTTTTTTTAAAACAACAATATGGATAAAAAAACATGAAAAAGTCGAAAAAATATCTACTATATAATCTGTTGTTCCGACCTGAACGGCTGTCCACTTTCATTCTTTTGTTTCATCCCTTTTTGATTGTTCTTATCTTGTCGTATCTGATCTGACTGAGTGGACCTTTTTATCAGGTGGGAAGAAGGGGGAAGGGGGATGGGGGTGCACGTGCACCCGATGCACCCCCCCTTCCCCTTCCCCCTGCGTACGCGCCTGTACACAAATATTTAAATCTCGGCAAAGCCGGAATTGAACTGGGGACCTTGTGGCTGGAAGGCGGAGATCTTTCCAAAAATGGTGCGCTAAAATGGAAATCTTTGATTTGGCAGGTTAGCAAATAGACTTGTGACTGGCAGTATCCGTAAAATCAACCAGGCCGACATGACTGCCTTTAACGTAAGTATATATTCATTTTTCAGGATTTATAAATTATTAACTTATTCCTAGCTTGCCCTTTGATCCTATTCGTTGTCCTTTGACTTACTTGACTTTTAAGCTTGTTCGTTCCTTGAGGAGCATAGGCACCAACGAACTCTTTCCACTTTCTTCTATCTTTCGACATTCGAACCATGGAGTGCCAGTCCAAGCCAGCTTCTTTTATTTCCCCAGGAGTGACGCCAAGGTGTTTCTTGGCGGTCCAGGTCTTCTCTTGCCAACAGAGACCAAGAATCTTCAAACCGTAGCTCCTCATCTCTTTACTATTGTTAGCACTTCCTCCAGCTTCAAAGATTGTTCTCACATTCCAGGTTCCAACTTTGGTTGGCCTTCTGGTTAAAAGAATAATCGATCTCCCAACTTCCTGTAGGCTTTCACTGAGAGATTTCATCGAGGCTGCTGTAGTAACAGCAGGTCCTTCGCCAGAAATCCGATCTTTGTTTCGTTCTATGCTCGTCCGTGTTTCTGTAATCAGTTGAATCCAACTAGCGTATGATTGGCCCAACAGACATTCGTTGTCCTTTGCCTAACCATTTCTCTATTTTAGTTTTCGTTTTCAGAATAGAACAGAAAAGAATAGAGTAGAATAGAATAGAATAGAGTAGAATAGAATAGAATAGAATAGAATAGAATATGTTATAATGCTATTTCAATGAATTGCAAAAATAATATTCAATATTAGTGAATATTTTACAATATTCATAAACGTGTTGCTTAGAATTCAACTGTAAAAAATCCAAGATTCCGTTAAGGGAGTTCCAGCGTAGAATGTGCAATCACAAAGCCAGAGGCCATATATTCAAATAGACTTTTCAAATACTACAACGCAGATTACAGCATGACATTGTTTGGTGGCATAGAGAAAGTGAGTAAATAACCTTGTGTTAAAATTTGTAATAAAATTATACTTATGGATACCGTTTCATCTTTTCAGTCTGAGAATATTGGATTTTTCCTAAAATTCTGCACCGAGTACCTCGATGTTGAGTCAACCGCATTGTTCCAGAGTTCTGCTTTGATTGACAAGACTGATATGAACCAGGTAAAATATTTGTTATAATTGTTATAATATAAACTGACAAAAGGGAAGATCATAACACTTCTAAAAACCTCTCCCAAAGGAAACATAATGTGTCTTCTCCCGAGCTCATTTACAAATGGAAATGGTCAATAGCTAGATATATTCATTACATATAGTTTTTTTACTCACTTTTCGAACAAGTTTGAAGTTTAAATACAATCGTCGCAGCACTTTGCAAGGTTTTTGTTCGTTTTACTGTTTGATTTACCAAAACAAAATTAAACATTTTGTTATAGAATTAATGAATATCGGATTCACTGTTATTAAAAATGGTTTGTTTTGCAACAGTGAATACAGGAAGCAAAATTATGCGGGATTCATTTACAGCTTTCATTGACAAGATGGCGATGTTTGCTTTATCGAGCTACTTTAGTACTGTCCTCCAATTTGCCGAGGTACCACGCCGCCTAACGTTACATACATCTTTAGCGCACTCTCATTGGCTGCAGTTTCGATGTAGTTCTTAGCGCACCTCTGATTGGCAAATAGATCCTTACACTACATCTCTTACAAGCACTCGAGATTTATATCGCCTGGATACTATCCTCTTACGGCTCTATAATGCTGCCGCCTCGCCAGCCTCGCGTCTTCGCTCGGCTGGCTCGTTGGCAGTAAGTAATAAATACTGCAGCCTGTTTGGTTACGTAGCCATGCCAAAAGATTGTTCCACTTATTGTAGTAAGTTTCTA
>JAOBAY020036413.1:0-14084 GCA_025331085.2 Zoanthus sociatus
TTTATTCATTTTATATATATATATATATATATATATTTATATATCATTTTGTATCAGTTGACAAACAGCGTTAGAGAATAAAGTTGAGAATCTATATGTGAGTTACACAATCATTACAGTATCGAGATTTGTCAGAACATGGTTATGATGATAACTAACACACAATATCATAATGCTTGAAACAGGTCTTGGTAAGCTGCATGGTCTTAACATCATCCACAATGACTCGATATTACGATCTTCACAGTTGCCCAACCTCTTACAAGGATAGTAGGTCCTGAGATAAAGGCAAATGTCACTCATACTTCTACCGCTTTCACTGTCCCTTTGATTCAAATTGTAACTAGGCAAAGCAACTAGTGAGTCATCAATGTGAGACGATAACCAGGACTCCATTACACAAACCACATCAGCCTTGTTGAGAGATGTAACGAGCAGCAATTCATTGGTCTCATTTTGCAATGCTCGTAAGTTGGTAGACAAGACAACGGGGAGGTCGTAGGTCTTCGCATAAGGAATCTTTCGAAGCAATTTCAAGTCATGGGGCTTTGTCATGCAACTTAATCAGCGAAGACAAGTGGGATTTCAAAGAGCTAGTTTTAATAGAAGGAATACACCACTTTGCTAATACTAGACGCGCTAATAACTCTGGGTATAACCTACTAGTACCCAGTCTACACAAGGGGCAAGATGTCTTTTAAGATATAATAAAATCGCTTCGGAAATGAATTCAGAGTTCGTTTTATCTATCGAAAACTGTGCTTCAGCAGAAGAAATTTTCAAAAAATTTAAGGTCGAAGAGTTAAAGCAATATCTTAGAGATCGAGACCTAAATCTTTCCGAGAGCAAAGATTATCTAGCAGAAAAAGTTTACGGAGCCGTCAAGTTGGGTATCTCGCGTTTTTCGACTCGGTATGAAGACGAAGATGAGAAGGTAAAGCATAAGATAGAAAAACTTTGTTTGGAAGATTGCTTAATAAAGCTACCGCCGCCTTCCACTCTGAAATGGGCTGGCATTTAGGGAGCAATTATTTTCCAGATTTAACGGAGGAGGACGTTGAGGAATATTTAAAAAAAAAAAGCTGTAAAAGCATTGGTGAAAGGTGCAAGCCTTGAAGAGTCCCGCCACGTTACGGATGTGGCATACCATAATATCAGTTTAAATCTTCAATATTGTTTTGTTCGTGGCAAGGTTGTTCCCCATGAAGGTACAAATAATGCTCCATATGAAGTTTGGGTCTGCCTCAATAAACTCAATGGACATGTTGTAACAGCGGAGTGTTGTTGCATGGTTGGGTGAGTACTTCCATTTTCGAGTGTACAAAAGTCAAAGTTTTGCATTTGCAATTTTCTTAAGCCCCAAGGGCCCTGACAGTTTAGGTTATTATAGTAAACTGCAACCAAAAACAAATATTTTGTGATTTTGGAACAGAGCCAAAATATATTCAATTTACTTCAGACGGTATATCTATTTGTTTTGATCACATTTTGATTCCACGTTAAAATGTTTTTTCTTCGCTTTCAATCTTCTTTTTTTTCCTGTACTTTGTGATTTTAATCATAATTTATGTTTGGGATAAAGATTGTTATCAGTATTTGGTAAGTATCTTAATAGTTTCTTTATTTTTCAACTGACCCAGGCTGAAAATATTAAGATTTTGCCATGCTGTCTCTTTGCAAAATTTGAAAATAGGATTTGTTTCATTTCAACAGGTTAGGTGAGTTCTGTAAGCATGTTGGTGCATTGTTGTACTTTATTGCAATTGAAGTGAGAACAGGCAACAATAAGTCATGCACTTCAAAACCACAGCAATGGAGCAAACCTTCAGCAAGATCTCGTAAACGCTATTCTGCAACCAGGATTTCAAGAAAGCCAAAATACGTTCAGGGACTGCCATTCTCCCTTCGTACACTGAGACTGGTAACAGGTCAGGGTATGATCTCGGGCACTGACAAATAGACAATCCCTTTTTATTGACAATGATGATTTAAGAATACTAGCAACAGTTACTAATAATAATTGTGGTCTGCTTTACTATGATTATCCCTGGTCGGTAAACAAACCTGACACTGCAGATATATATCATGTTGTTAGACACGAAGTATTGACAGAGGATGTTTTTGAGGAGCCAGACCAAATTTCAGTTCTTGCAACAAAAATACCAGTGCAATTTCCAACTTTATCAATAGCAGAAAAAGTGGATGACAGAGAAGCAGGAAGAAAGGATAGCTGAAATCACCAGGGGTCAATCAAATACATGTGAATGGCAGAAATTCAGAACTGGACTTATAACAGCAACCAAACTTTTGCCAGTTATTCGCAAATTTGACGAGAAGCTAAATATTAAAAACATTGACTCTGCAACTGCTCTTGTTGCTGATATCCTTCAATATAATCCCCCTGTATCAACTAAAGCAACTAGATGGGGTATAGCAAATGAGCCACTTGCAATAGAACTTTATCGAAGAAAATTAGCCACAGCTCATTCAAACTTGAGGCTCAAAGAAACTGGGCTTCTAATTTCAACTGATACTCCATTTCTGGGTGCAAGCCCAGACTGCCTTGTCAGCTGTGACTGTTGTGGTGAAGGCCTGGCAGAAATGAAAGTTACATGGGCACATAGAGAAAAGAAAATTGAAGAGCTGGCTGCAATAAATGGAACTTGTTTTGAATTTTTTAAAGGTCAGCTAAGGGTAAAGAGAAACCATCAATACTTCTATCAAGTTCAAATGCAGCTTGCTATCTCAAAGCGATTATATTGTGACCTCTTTTATATGAGTTCAGTTGACCAATTTGTTGAGCGAATCACATTTGGTTGTGCATTGTGGGAGTCTGCATTACCGAAATTGAAAAAGTTTTTTACTGGTTTTATTTTGCCAGAATTGTTTACCCACAAAATTGAGGCAGCTTATGTTGCAAAAAACACTTTAAAGTATTTGCTAGATTAAGTCTGTAATTGAATTCAATACTTTTTGGGCAATAAAACCTCACGCCAGATGTACTCAACAAAACTTTAATGTTGAACACTCAGTAATGTTGAATGAAGAAATTACAATTGTGCAAAAATCCTTTATATATAGCACATGTTAACTGTTCAATTATTACTTTTTTTTCTGTCTATAATGAATTCATTGTTTTCAGGAATACATTAATGGAGCTCATTGCAATTAGTTTGCATTTAAAAAAAAGTTTTCTTTTTAAAAATATAAACATCCTGGCAGATAAATGAGGTGTCCAGCCCTGATTCAGTTGGAAGTGTTTGTAATAAGAGGTGGCATCAAATTAGTTAGGGCTGAACAAATGAGCACGATATCATCTAAGAGGTCTTTGTGGGTAAGGAGAACAACAGATTGAAATATTCTGTAGCGCTTGACTCTCTGGATTGCCATTTCCACATGAATTCTTGCCTTTGCAATAGCCTGACCTTGTTGTACCTTTCTTTTTGGGAATTGTGCCTGGGATTTTGTAAATGGGGGCATAAAAACTGTCACTTGTTTGTGTAGGAGTAGATCTTGTACTGTGAAGCCTCTGTCCACCATACAAGCAGACCCTACTTGAAATTTGTCAATGATACAACACTCATTAAACACGAATCTGTCTGACGACATACCACCATATCCCTTTGATACAAATGAAACAGTTCCAGCTGGGGTGACTGACAGCTAGAAATAAACAAAAAAATAATAACTTACTGTATTGTTAATTTAAGCTGTTTATACTTGTTATGCATCTATGATAATTTTATGCTGCTCAGTTAACAAACAACAGTTATCCGTATTTACAAAGAAAGAAACATTCTATAAATAATTCAAATACATAAAGTTGTTGCACTCTGGGCATTTATTTTACTTCATATCTGAAAGTTCAGGTTACAAGTTGTAGGTGGTGATGTGTGTATTTTTTCTTTTTTTCTTGGGGGAAGGGGGGGGGGGGGTTGAGATTATTTAGTTTTATTGATGGATGACCCAGTGGTTAGTAATGGCATCTCCCACCTTTACATTCTTGGTTAAAACCCCAGGCTGAGATTTGGCTGATATGAATCTGACGAAATGGATTTTTTCTGGGCACTATGGTGTCCTCCCTCATAAAAATCGGTGTTCATCTGAACCATCTACCCAAACAGTAACATTGTTATTAGTCATAAATGAAAAAAAGTGTTGAGATTTAATAAAGTTATTATTATTATTGATATTATTATTATTGTTATTATCATTATTTATTACTTAATATTTTTCCGGCTACTGTAGATAGTAGACAAGTGAGTCTAAGACCACAACTGAATTACTCTGAATCAATCAACTTTCAGCCGATAATATCTCCGACTTGGTTTCCAGGGGTTTTTTTTATCAATTCAAACACAAGTTCCCTTCAAAAGCTACTATATCATTAGGAATACTTTAAATTTTCTTTAGCAAATATCAATCCAATGCTTTTTTTTTTAAAAAAAGGGCAACGGTAAGAACTTTTTTTTAGATAGGATTAATAGACAGCCCCAAGCGCCAATGTAACTAAGTGATGTGTGTATAAGAGAAAAACGTTTTGAATTATCCAAAAGGTTTTCTTAAATATAAATTTTTTCAGTCCTGATTACTGGCAATAGCCACATACACAAGCATTTAAAAAACGCCGTTTATCGTTTAATACTCTTTCTTACTTATATAACAGCAGGTTCCTTACGGCTATTACCAGGTACTTTGTGACTTTTATATGTGGAATATGTCAAAGCCTGTGCTTCAGCAAGGGATGGTTTCTGAATAAAAATTTCGGTACAATCAATAGTTGAGCAGACTCTAGGAAACTGTTTGAAGGCATCAGGTTGAAATCTGACGAGATGATCTTGACTGGGCCACTGAAAGAGGCCAGCGAGCTCCCTTGCAAGAAATGGTATCCAAGTTGAAAGGATTGCAGATATGTTGCTTTGCGATGTTTTGAACCTATAGGCGAGGTCGTCCAAAGACAATTTTTGTCTGAGGCGGCACAAGGTCATGAAAAATTCCTGTTCGGTCGTCATTTGCCTTTCTTTGCCGGGTTTTTCTCTTTTAGGATTTACTTGATATGGCTTAACACTATACAACCTTTTCCCCTTGTAATACTGTAGCTTCTGCGCTTTATCTTTTAATTTCGAGTGAATCCACTGGAAAACTCCGTAATTTTGAAGACCAGTGTATCTCTCCACAAGTTCGTTGTTTTGTTTAATTTTTGTGATTTCAAATGGTTTATTTATTTTATCTTCAGTAAAGCATTTCTATTTTCTAGTTCTTTTATTTTCGCTTTCAGCTCACACACAAGATCTTTACATTTTTCACAACAATCATCCTCTCTCTGGCTTTCAGCCGGTTCTGAAAAACAATAGTCGTGATCAAGGAAGGGAATGGGAGTGAATATTTTCCCGCCATCGTCCCCGCAATCAAGATAGCCGCCGAGTGCGTTATTGTTTACACCGTCATAGTTGGCTTCTATCAATTGGTCCTTTACAATGTTTGTTTTACGTTTTGCCTCTTTCTTAAATTGCTTACTGACAACTTCTTTTCGCTCGATAGTTCTTCTTTTTCGTTGCTTTTCAACCGGTGAAATCAAAGAAATCCCGGGATAGCGTTTCAAATAAAGGACTGGATGCGGGCTGTCTTTTGTCGGTCTGCCAAACTTGAAATGGTTGGAACATACACATGGACTTCCCTTTATTTCCTTAAATCGTTTGTCCATTCGACCAATTCTTTTCGCCAAATTTGGGTATGCTTTACATTCTGGCTTCTGTAAAATCGTATACAATCAACATGGTCCATTTTCTCCAAGCTGAGAAAAGTTTTGAAGCCGACTCTGTGAGAGCTTACAGTAGAACATGTTAAAACAATATTTTTCTTACCATAGTTGTTTTCGTCTATCATTGTCACAGCCCCACACAGAACAATTATCCTTCCTCCCCATTTCATTCACTAATGCCGCTGAAAAAAAGCTCCCAATGTCCAACAGGTTTGGAAATATGCTGAAAGTCGAGCTGTGGAAAATCATTTAAATTTTTTCTTTCCCTGCGAGCAGCACTCAATGCCCTCTGAGCAGACTGGGCACTACTTGGTCATACCCAGAGTTAATAGCGCATTTGGTATTAGCAAAGTGGTGTATTGGTTGTTCTCTCATGGTCCTTTGTCACAATTGAAGTCCTGCTCTCGCTGCCTGGCTGTGAAAAAGACCACTTGTATTCAGGTCCAAGGCAATACGAGAGTTTTGTGAGGGACTTTGTTCTCTAAGAGAATAAAGTTGTGATCTTGAATATATAATGTCCTTGTCTTCCTTTGGCCTTGCACGATAATTGTTCTTAGTGTAACTGCAGCCAAGATTATAATTCTGACGACTCCCTAAGGATGGCACAGAGTTGCTAGACACATCACTGTGGACTGTGAAGTCCATAATGAAGAGTATCCATTCTTTGAGTAACTGTGAGCTGGCCACCTAAGAGCGAATTTAGACGGCAAAACACGCTGAAGAATGCTCACTTGGAGTTTTATCCCTCTACAATGTACTTGGGTTAGTTAGATAACCTGGTAGCTCGTATAAAGTGGCCTTCGATAACATTTGAAGTAAAAGTTAACAATAAAATAGAGAGCATCGATGATGCCCAGGCAGCCATGACGGCGCTCACACTTCATCTATCACACTTCGTCCATAGGAAACTAGCTAAGAACAATTTTTTTATAGACTTTACAGATAATTTTGCCATTTCCAAGTCAACTTAAGTTTTTTTTTTCAAGCTACTAACATGATTGTACATGGTTTATTATGATTTGGTTACAACTCGATATAAGTATAGTATATACTGTAAAGATAAAGAACTACATTATACACATCTGACCGTCATATTGATATCCCTAAAAGAACATTATAATTTACTTAGAACCATCATCTGACAGTAACTAAACTTTTATTGTTACTAAATCAAAAGCTGTTTTTCTCCATTTATCCAGACCTTCGAAACTAAATGAGTTGGGAATATGAAGACCTACATATATGTATTTAATACTTCACATACGAAAACCAATCACTATAAACTGGTAAAAATTGTATGCTTTTCCTTTTTTATGCACAATGCGAAAACAAAATTAGGGACCAGTTCAATTTTGTCTATAGGAAACTAGCTAAGAACAGCTTTCTTTATAAAATAAAAAAAAGATACAAATGCACCTTTTGTAAATAAGAAACAGAAACAATAGTACATTGTTTTGGAACTGGCGGATTATCTTTTGGAAAAAATGGGAAACTTGGATTAACTGGTCAATATATATAGAATCTTAAATGACAACTGTCTTGACTCAGTTGATCTGCCTAGGATTTTTAAAGAGACCTCCAATTAAGTGTTACGTCATGTACTTTTGATCACCAGGCACAATATTCTGTAAATTCAAAGACCAAACTGTAAAATCCCGAGCAGAATTGTACTAGATGTTACGAACATTGAAACATTCAAAATTTCTAAATCAAAAAATGTGTATTTTATAATTAAAAAAATGGAATAATTTTAAAATTGACCCCTTACATGGTGAACCTAGAAAACAATAAATCTCAAAGCTGCCAAAAAATAGCTAAACAGCAGGAATGAAATTTCTTTACACCTCTTCGCAAGGAATATGTTAAGAAAGCAAATTATGGGGATTCCTCTCTGCCAACAAATTAATTATAATAATAATCTCTATTGTAATCATCAATGGCTAAGCACACTCATGATACAAGTTGATATTCGAAAACTTTTTTTGTAGCAACATCAATAAACAAAAGCATTTGAACATAACCTCGATACTAAACCTTCAAACCAACATACTACTGCATATAGCTAGTACTGAGGAATTTTTTAATCGGAAAAATACACAGTAATTAATATGCACGTAGTTTGTACTGATTTTTCACGGAACGCAACAACTTAAAACATGCTGAAATATTTGTTTAAAGATTCGTTCAATTTCCTTTAAAATATTTAATAATAACTCCATCAACCTTGCGAATTTTTTAACCTAACTAACACCAGATTTGATAACATCGAAATTATGACTGACATTTTTTCAATTATCTTTTTTAACTTTCACAAAGATTTACTGCTTTATCTTATCCTTTAATTCGAGAAGAAACTTGAAATAATAATTACATTTTGTTGTTTGTTTTGAGAATTTCAAAAATGTCAGACTTAATTTGAAGTGCTATATTTTTAAATTATTGAGATGTTGTTTAAGAACTTAATGTTTCAATCTAAAACTTTTTTCGTGCGTTCTATGACAACATCAACGACTAAATGAAAATCAAAGTTTCATAATAATTGCATAATATTTCGAAAAAATGTATATGTAGTTTACAAATTTACCTTCAGGCATATCATAAAAACAAGAAGTGTTTTTACCATTAAATAATTTTAATTGTTATTAACGACGACTTACATGGCACTTAGTTAATTGAACCGAGTAAAATTGAAAAAAGAACCAAAGGAACGTACCTCATTAAGCTACAATATTTCTCCTGATAAAACGGCTTTAAAGAGCAGCTGTTTAACTGTAAACTTTTCGAAATCACTTCACTTGAGACTTAAAATCTTGCTTCAAGATAACAAGCTGTGCTGTTTCATTAAGATATGACACTTGAAAATTTCTTTTATTTAAAAACATCTAGTTTTTAGGATAAGGCTGGTTGTTTATATTAATGTTGCTACAAATGTTATTATATTGCGTTATTCCTAGCGTATTAATTTCTAAAATCTTACAAGAAATATGAATTAAATGTCCAACAAAAATAATCATTTCATTGTTCGCTTCCATTGCCAATATATACCCATGTAAACAGTATTTCACTTTGAACATGGCATAAATAAGTGACATAACAGTTGATAATAATTGATAAAATCATGATACTACCCTTACTTTCGAATCATAGCATTTTATGCAATAATTACCAAGATGATTTTTCCATTCAGTAATTTTTGTTTGATTCTTTGGGAAGCTTAAGTAGGCACTTCTTACAAAATGGTTGGAAACAAATGGTTCGTTCAGCTTTTTTACGAGAAAGGACAGATACACTGAAATGTTAAATTGCCTTAAAGACTTGTAAGTTTGGTCGATCCTCTGATTGTCTTTCAATGTTTTGCAGATCACTTCTGGGACTTTGCGTAATTTGACTTTTAAAAAACTTGAATATATAACTTGTCCAAAGCTGTAAATGTCACTTTTTATGCTTTGTCCTCTTTTCCCTGAAACTATCTCTGGGGCGATGTGAGGGAACTTCTTCCTATATTTTCCTGTTTTTTTTAAAAGGACATTGGATCCTTTCAATCCTGACATAGGAAGGCTTTTGCCAAAATCAATGATTACAGGATCGTAAATATTTTTGTTTATAGTGTCCAGAATGACATTATTACACTTGACGGGCCTTTGTAAATTTCCGAATAATATCGATCCATTCTTTGTTGCTGATTGTTTTCTTGGCCAGTGCACATTGGATGTTGGAGACTTTAACTCCCTTCTGTCTCTGTGAAATTGCATAACTATGCAAAACGGAGCAGCCGCACTGCAGACTCAAAGACGAAAGGAACTCGCAGATGATCACTGAGCTTCTTTATAATCCAGGTTTCATCAATAAGCTCTTCTCAAACTCTGCTTTCCACCTGGCCGTGTGTTTCATTTTTTATTTTCTCTACCATAAACTTCTGCTAACCTACATCCATTCCCCTGTATGAAAAATGTAGCACTTCCCGTAGCAACCGAAGCCCAGGAGCTTTGGCAATATTTTTGAATTACAGGGTGAAATTTCTCTTAGCGATGCTGCCGCTCTTGCCTTCTTATGTGGACCACCTCCTCACCAAGTTTTGCCAATCCTTTTGGGTGAAACAGCAGTATCCCCTTCTTTCGTAAACAGGATTTGTTTTTTAGCATTTCTTGATTGTTGTTATCAGCATTTCCAACATTCACAGTGTTGCATTCAAGCTCTCTGCTAGTCTTCCTTGTACTACACCTTTTTCTGTATCCATCGACAGCGATCATCAGTTCTTTTTTGTTACGCTTTCTGTTTTTGTCTTTTCTTAGACTGTCGCTTTTGCTTTACCACCTCTCTTTGTGAATTATTTTTTCTTCAGCATTCAGGTGTAATTGTGTCTTTAATTTCTATTTAAGGAAATATATTTTGAAATGAGCAACTGATAATTTAAAGCCAACAAATAGGAAAAAAATCAATGTAAAAAGAAAGCTTACCTTGCTATGACCAATATTGAGGAAATTTAGAAGGGTTTGGCATGATTGTTTTGGCAGTTTTGCGGCCAACTTTATATACAACTGGACCCAGTGGGGAACTCGAAGCGATTCCAAATACCTCGTATTGAACTCATCTCATAAAATCGTGCCAATTGCCTTTTTCATCCCCAGTTACTCTGCCACCGTTTACAAAGCAATAGATATAAAATCTTCCATGTACGTTTGACTTTCCTTGGAACAGTGCAACAGACCATGACCAAAGACTTTCCCAAGATCAGTTGCACTAGCAGTGCAAAAGTGAACCAAGCTGTCAGTTCTTCTTGCAACACAGCTAGGCAGTTTCTAATGACGGATCCCACTTGGTTCACTTTTAATCGATGACCCATTTTTGATGTGTTGAGTTCTTTTAAGTCTTCAAAAGATTTTACAGGACTTTTCTCAAAGTTGCATCGAATTAACGCTTCAAGACTTGTATCTTCTAGTGAAGATGATGGCCTTTCGGGAAAGTTGTGAAGATCTTGTTCCTGCCATTGCAACTGCGTCGATAAGAAATGAATTTACGACTTCTTTGAACATATGAAACTCCACTGACCCGATCACTTCATCACTTTTGGGATTTTTTCCACACACAGCCTTGGCTAGAATACCAAAATGAGTTGAAACGACAACTTCATCCTTTTCCCTCCCCGATTCAAACAAAGATGACTCGATCTGAGCACCATTTCAATCGGCAAGATCGTAGATCGAATCAATCGCTATTTCTTCGTTAAATGGAGCTGTGCTAGCCACAGGTCCATGATTTGGTCTGTAAAACCATTCGTTCGAACCAGCATACCACATTTTAGTTTTTGGAAGCAAACCTCTGAACACTCGTTTGAGACAAAGAGAGTATAGAGGTGCCGCCAATCTCTTTGCTGTTCAATCTTCCTTGAGATTTGCGTGAGGCCGATTGTTTCTATCATTCTCATATTTCTTAGATTTCTTATATGTGTGTGTGTGTGCTTTCGACTCAAAGCCTATATTTATATTTTTCTCATTTCATTTTCATTTTATTTCCATTTTAGTAAATACATTCACATTTTTGTTGTTAAATCTAGGCTGCAAATAGCTGCGCTAGTCCAGGCAGGATAGATTTATTAATACCTAAACATTTTAAAAGTGACATTAATTTTCTTGAACTTAAATTTGAAAAAGAAAAAAAAAAGACAAGGAAATTATAGAATAACTATAACAAAATTTGGCAAAAAAAGGTCTATAATGTCAACATTTACCTTGTGACGTGTTTTTACGAATATTTGTAAAAGCGGAACTGCTTAGGTAGGTGTCTTCTTGGGAAAGGAGTTCTAGAAGTTCTGTGTGCATAGTTTTTTTTAATGTTTTTTTTTTGACAATTTCTTTATACTTTGAGGTATCTCATTCCATACTTCGGCACCAAAATGAGAAAAGGATTTCTGTGATAAATTGGTTCTTAAAGGCTGAATGTGGTAGGTTTGAGAAATGGCAGACCGTGTAGTGTAATTAAGAATTTCAGAAACATCATTGAATAGATTTTGTATATTTGAAGGTGCAACTTTGTTTCTGACATCATATATAAGACTAGATATCGACTCAAAATAAATAAAATTAATAGGAAGAAGATTTGCATTTACCAAGAGAGGTATTGTGTGTGCATTGCGTTCTGGTGAATATTTGACATAATGTTTGCATTGAAGGGGGACTTTCTTTTTTTTCTAGGTTATCAAACATCCAGATAGTAGGTTGAAATGGAAGCCTTTTTTGAAGTGAATGAAATATGACATAGTTTGACTTTTTGTTGTTAAGGGTATGTTTGTCGTTAAGCAATCATAAACATTATGCATCTCTTGATTTACAACTTGTTCTAAAGTTTTAAGGCTTTTGTTAGCGTACAGTATGTTAGTATCGTCAGTAAAAAGATAAAATTGCAAGTTATCACAGCAGTAGCTAATGTCGTTGATATAAAGCAAGAAAAAGAGAGGTCCCAAGACAGAACACTGTGGTACACCACAAGTTATTTTAACTTTATTGGAAATATGGGAGCCAACCTGAGTTGTTTGAGTTCGATCTTTAAGATACGATTCCAACCAGTGATTAGATATTCCCCGAAAGCTATAGTGAGAAAGTTTTTGTAAGAGAAGGTTATGATTGACAGTATTAAAGGCCTTTTTCAGATCTATAAGAACTCCACAAGAAAATAAACGTTTGTCTATATTTGTCTGAACAGTATTGGCAATGTCAATAATTGCATGCTGTGTTGAGTGTGCCTCTCAAAAGCCGTACTAGGATGAATTAAGAACTCCTTTCTCCTCAATAAAGGACTGCATTCTTGGATATATTATTTTCTCAAAAATACAGTTAAAACTCGATAGTAAAGAAATCGGTCTGTAATTATTAGGATCAAGTTCATCATCTGCTTTATATATAGCAGTTATTTTTGAAATTTTTAATTTAGATGGGTATATTCCTAATTGTACCAATAAATTTAAAATTTCAGATAAGGTTTCCTTAATTGAACTACTGGCATACTACAGGCCAGATGATTTGTTGTTAGGAATGGATAAAATTTCAAGTTCAATTTCAGCTGGACTGACTGGTTGAAACAAAAATGAAGAGTCTGATGAGCAAGTTTTACTCAAGTAATAATAGAAAGTGCTTAGCCACAGGCAACTTATTTGCTTATCTATTTCCAATAGTTGCAAAATGTTCATTTAATATATTTGGTATTTCATATTTATTTTTAGTTATTCTATTTGCCCTCTGTGGGTCTGTGAGTGAAGAGATTGGTTTACAATACAATTTGTTGTTATTACTGAAGAGTCTATTTATTCCTATCCAGGTTTTCTTTATGTTATTTATAATAGCGTCAAAGAACTTGTTGTGTTACCTTATTTTATTTAATCTTATCAAATTGCTTATTTTGTTTTTGTAACGTTTGTAATTTGCAAAATTACCAGAAGTATACAGATTATTCTTTGTCTTAATCGCAGTTCGAATTACTTTTGTTATTTATGGTTTCGAAAAACGTTTCGCTTGACGTGTCGAGATCGTTTTTATGTCATCCGATTGCATGCATGTGCAATGGATGACATATTGTGAGGGGTCGAATCTGTCACTCGCTCACTCCGCTGTTAGCTTGATTCACCAAAATATGTGGAAACAGGCCATATATTGCCACAAAAATATAAATGCATGCGTCATTGAAAAAATTCATCCTTGCGTTTGCGAATCCAAGCTGTGAAGGAGGTAGAAGACTTTGTTGTTTAAAAAGATCTGAGAAGCGCTTCCATTTTGCGGGATGATCTTTTACAATTATTGTTATTAAGCAGACATGTGGCTAGCTCAAGTGTTAAACCTAGAAGTTTTCTAGTGTGTGGTATACAATCGTATTTGTTTGTTTTTGCAATTAATCCATTTACTTCCAAATACACACACCATCATATGGAGCCTGGCGGACGTAGCAAGAAATTATAAAGCAAGCTCGAAGTCCAATCTGAAATATTTAGTTACGCTTTGAATGTTCAACAGCTGCCACCAGGCAAGAAAATTTGTAAATAAATTTAAACACTAGCAGCTGTGTAGCATTAGAGGGTAAGTCGTTTTCAATGAAATTTCTGTATAATACCTCCGAAGTTGTAAATAAATTTTGTTTAAAGACTTTGTCGTTTGTCCCTTATTTTATTCTTTGTCTTAAGGGTCCAAATTTCCTTGTGTCACAGATAAACGCATGATTAGTAGTGTTGCTGTAATTCTCGGGTTTGCTTTTCTGCGAAGCCGTCGCTGGTCTTCCCGGGTGGTCTACACACACTAAGCGACAAATTTTCATTCAAAATAATTAATAAAAGTATTCT
>JAOBAY020036520.1:0-14081 GCA_025331085.2 Zoanthus sociatus
AATATGGGCACTAAGGCCACGTTAGTATCTATACTAGTAGTATAGTAAGAGTACCTACATCTTCTATGTATAGATAGTACAAACGTGCTAGTAGCTAACTTGAAGCCACTAATATGGGCACTAAGGCCACATTGGTAGCAGGCTTTACCTCTCAAGCTCACTATTTTTTATGGTAATCTAAAGGGGTAAAGCCCGCTACAAACGTGGCCATAGTGCCCACTATAGTGGCTTCAAGTTAGCTACTAGCACGTTTGTGCTATCTATACTTGAGTTTATCTAGAAATCAAATCAAAAGGGTTTACTTCATTGTTTGAAATATTAAATCGCCATTTTCTATGATGCTAGTCCGGCATGAAATCCAATCCGACCCTCCCGCACGTTAGACTAGTGCCTTTCCAACTAGGCTAACCAGGCGACAGTTATGGCATTGTACAAAGATTCCTTTCTGGCTGTATACAAATTCTTAAATTGAAGAATTTGGGGTGCAAAAGAATTGTGGATAGTGCATTAATCAGTGAAGAAAGACGCAATATGGGTAATGCTAGGATATGAACACTTGAAAAACAGCGGCATCATGGGTAGTGTGAATTTCTCTATAGGACCAGACTATGTCAATAACCCAGAAATGTCAGATGTAACATTCATACTTGAGGGAAAGCCATTCTATGCTCATAAGATTATACTGGCAACAGCGTCAAAGAGGTTCAAGGTGTGTAACCATGCAGTTAAACGTTACAATTCGTCCATTGACCATTCTGGCCATTTTCAATAGCAATAATTTAATTCGCAGATAATAGGTTTCATATAGCAATTTGGCAGTATCACGTTTATTAATCCTTTAATTTCCAAAAGTCGCTGGTGGGTTCACAAATCACACGTGTAAGTAAACGCATATTTTACAGATCACTAAAAAGTGAAAAACTGGTTTTCCGAAGAAGTATAAGAATCGCGGAAAAATAAATTTTCATTCACGCTGCACACAAAAATACCTAGCTGTTTATGCGTTACGAAAACGTTAACATTGAAAGGGATCCTCCTAATCTTTGTTCAGCTATATACCACTGCTCAAAGTTGACGTCAAAGTTTTTACCGCAAAGTGCAAAATTAATAAGGAAAGTTAAAAGTTGTCTCAAAGGTTTTTGAAATTAAAATCCCTATTTCGTAATTTTTTTAAATCCTTAAGATAAAAACTGTTGTCATCTATGAACTCAGAATTCAAATAACCGAAGAAAAACACAGCAGTTAAAAGAAGTTTGGATTTTACTATGTTGACGGAGCGTCAGGGGACTGGTACCTGTGACGTAGCAGCAGTAAGACGTCCTTAACTGTCATTAGTGTTTTACAAGGAAAAACGTGACAAAGAAGTACTTAAAACTGAATGTCTTGGCTTTTCGCTGTGTTTTAAACCGTAAACGAAGAAATTTTTGTGTTGACAGTGTTAGTACTCAACTGGAAGCTAGGTGCGCATACGTTATTGTCTCATGAATTTTGTTCAAATTTTTACAATTATTAAAGCGTTATTTGTTTGAAGGTATAAAGAACTGAGAAAGGCAAAGGTAAAATGGGCTGCACAAATACCTTCTCCTACGTCATATACTAGGACTTCATAATGGAATTAATGCTGGTTAAAAGGAACCGCGAAAAACTGTTTAATTTTTGAAATTTAGTGTTGAAGGGTTCTACTTTTCATCTAAATGATAGAAATAGCGATATAAGGACTTTAATTTCAAACTCATGCCGATTTAGTGATTATCGCCAAGCCATTTATTTTTGTTTTTCAGAGCTTGTTATCTCATAAAATGGAGATGAAATTACCCGCGGTTGAAGTCAAAGACATAAAGTATGAAACATTTAAGGTATGATTGTTACTTATTTATATTTTTATTTCATTTTCAATTGAATATTTAACAATTATTCACTGAAGTGGGAGTGAATAGTGAACCACTTTAAATAATTGTTTTAGAATATACAACACAAGCTGAATAACTAGCTGACCAAAGAGTAACTTTATTTTTGACTTTTTGAAATCGAAGCGAAACGGTAAGCCATTTCGATTTTCTTCTGCTGCTCGGAAGTAAGTAGTGGTATACTAAACAACAATAAGTTTTATTATTATTGTCGTGAATAGGATATTTTATTAGGCAACGTTTCGGGAGATACTTCTCTCATCATCGGGCAAAGTAAAATGGCAAACTGGAGGTGTTATATTAATGTTGTGCGGGAGCAGAAATTGTGCGGACGTCCGAGAGAACACACGTTGATTGGCTTGAAATCAAATTGTGGTAATTTTTTATGCATATTACTAGATTTGAGAATATACGAGTTATTTCAAAATTGAATTAGTGTAGTTTGCGATCATGATTTCAGACAACACGAAATTTATATCACTTCTCGTCTAATCGAAACAAGTTGCTGAGAAATATTGGGCCGATGCTTAGTTGTTCGAAGTTTTTAGCCAACCACGTTTGACACATTTTGTCTTTGTCGTGTGAAGCCGAACGCGTCACTCCACAAGCACCCACAGGACACGTTTGATTTTAATTTACTTTGACAAAATTGTCGACTCCCTTCTGTCTTTAAGTCTAATTTTGTCATCCATACTAGAGCAGGGTTTTCAATATATGAAACATTAGCAGGAGTAAAATTAGAACTAGCTGGAGCTTAAGTGCACGATAGCAGTTCTGTACGACCTACTAGGGGAAATCTGGGAAGTTTTGAAAGTTTGCTTGACTGGAGGTGTTTTCTAGTGAATTTTCAAGATCAAAATGTTTCTCGAAGTTGTTGTACATGCAGGGCCGTAGCAAGGGGAGGGGCCGGAGGGGGGGCCTGTGCCCCCCCAGTTTTTACTCCAATCTTTGTCACTAGTATTGCTTCACAGAAAGTCTGAGAAAAAACGGAGTTATTTTACTAGTTTTAGACACTCTGATTTTGTTTCAAATGAAGTATAAAACCCAGGAAATACGTTTTTAAGAGCGGCTGTCTGTAAAAACCGAGAATCTCAATTCAGTTGTAAAAATTCGAATTTTTTTTTAGCTCGCCAAAAGAACCCATTTAGTAAACTGATTTTAGGAAAAATATTAAAAAGTTCCTGCAATTTTTTTTCCGGGCGATATTTTCAAAAATCGAAATTACGGTCTGAGAGTCAATTTCGACCATCTGAAAAGGCTGTTTTTATGAGTGAATTTAAAGAAGCGCTGAGAGTTCGTATGAAAACGTATGAAGTTCATATTTCGCACAAGCATTGGAATATATCTTAACTGTAAAATCTGAAGTTTTCTTATGTCAGGTTTAAAAAACATTTATTTTTTCTGCATTTTACAATTTATAATAATTTTGAGTCTTTGAGAGAGAAAAAATTTGACAAAGTTTGACAGAAAAAAAAACACTCCTGGTACCTAATTTTCCCAAATAAAAACTATATGATATTAAAGCATAGCTATTCAAGTTTATACCAGAAAAGTTTCGACCTGGGAATGTAAATACTTTTTCGTTGAGAAAAACAACCATAGTACGATGTAAGCGAGATTTATCAAGCGTAAGTTTTATTACTCATCACGTAAACAATTCGCCAATCGTAAGGTCATGGACGATTCAAATATATTCTTGCTACTTAGTTTTAAATTTAATGCTTTAGAAGTATGATACTACTTTTATACAATATTTACAATAAGTATTTTGTACTTTTCCAGTCAAGTAAGCTTCAACTCTCTTGTTATCATAAACGAAAATTCTAGATTACATTGGAAACAAAACCCCTGCTGTCCAGTTGACGCAGTTTCTTACTTGAAATGAAAAAAAAAACGATTTACAAAAGGAATAAATAATATATTAAGACAGAAAGTTAATAATACATTAATCAAGTTGCCGAACAACATCTGTTGATAACCAAACAATCTGGCCATGGCCTGACGAGCACGACGGAAATGTCGGCTTTTCACGCCTCGCTTCAATTTTAAAGTACGGTAATAAGTTAAATATTGACAGGCTGAGATTCTCCTGAAAACATGAAAAATCGTGTTTCTCCATCAGGGAAGGTCCATAAAAAACCCAGGTACATTCTATGGTGGGGGGCATATGTCAACATGATGATATCCACTTTTCAAATCAAGGTTACTGGCGCACCCCCTTTTACAAAGTGTTCCAAAGCCTTCTTGTAGTTTTCGTACTTAAATTTATATTTCAATAAGTGTTTGCTGAGTAGCCTCAAGTTGAGGATGGCCTAAATTTCCCTGATTACTGAACAATGACTGTCAGTGGATTAATATTATGTAAGTTCTCTTTTGTGGTTTCTGATATGTGTCTCCCTTGCAGTAAATCTGAAATGCTTTCAGACTGGAAGTTTTTATGTTCAAATGCAGATCTATTATTGTCAGGTGTAAAACAGGAGGAAAGGTCAGAAACGGAATTTTGTACCCTTTGGCTATGGTTTCCAGAATGTACTCAGGGGCACCAATTCTGCGCCAAAATCTATGTGAGATAATAACCTTCCACGAACGTTTGGAGTTATTTTCATGCCTGAAAAAATTTCCTTTTTCGTGTTATTTTTTGTAGGAGTTTTTACCTTAACAATGTCATCATTTGATGGGTTGTCGTCACTTAGCTGAAGTGACTGCTTTTGTAGCTGGTTTGTCCCTCGTAGGTGGCGTTGGTCCTTCTAAAGGGAGCATATGTCGGTTTGATGAGAGATTCAACCACCTTTCAGGCGTGATATCCAGATGAACATACAAAAGGAAAACAGAAGAGAAAATAAAATTAATGTGCAATAATTGGCAGTCGTTAACACAGACTATGTAAGTAGTGATGTAATTGGCCCTATAAGATACATACGCTAAGGCGTCTGAGCACATGTGAATAAAAAAGTCATTGAAATAAAAATTAAAAAAATACTAGAAGTTTACTATGTACTTGAAGCAATAACGTGCGTGGGTCACATAACTGCTACTATCCTTAAATACCCACATTACGAACAAAGACTCGTAACGCTCTGTGATTATCAATGTGTACCAGCACGCACTGTTTGCAATGTTAGCATTGCATAACCAAAACAATCATAGTTGGAACAAAGGAAAATTTATTTTCATACTCTGTCACTGTATTCACATGCATGAAAAATATTTTCCTTTCAACTCTCACTGATTTATGAAGTCAAATGAGACTGCAAACTGGTTACATTTTGGGTAGCTTGTTATTGCTGACAAAGCTCTGGAATAAGCAAAGAAAGGCGGGATGACCAAAACTGTACATCTCAAAGCTGCTTCTTGATTAGCTTGATCGTGCTGGTGCTTGAATCTAGGTCTTTTGGTCAACTTAGCTTGCACGTTTTGCTTTCTGGATTTGCTTCTTGTTATCAGAGTTTTTGGCTAGTTCTTCTTGATTGCAATCCTCAACCTCAAAGCCATCTGGCTTCAGTTTTGTCGACTAATAAACTTTTGCCCTTTTTGGAGTTTTTGTATTATGCTCTCTTGCATCTTCTTCGTCCCTTTGCCCCCTTTATTAATTATCTGGACTAAATCAGATACAGCTGGTGTAATTCTCTTTGGATTGCTAGGTCGTCAATACCACCCAAATGAGGGAACTGAATCTTCAAAAGCTTGAGATTTGAATGAAAATGGCGATCAGAAAGCTAATATTTTGGATTTAGTATAGATGCCTCAGAGTTCTTGTGAAGCAAAACCGTAAAGGCATCATGATGGTTAAGTACTCAACATCTTTTGTACATTCGTCAGTGATGATTGGTTCTTCTTTTGTCCCAGAATTTGAGATTTTTGGATAAGGGAGAATTGGTTTGGAAGATTCTGATGGTTTTTATGGTGACTGCGGTTCTGGTGTTGTTGATTCTGATTCTGTTGGAGGTTCTGGCCATTTTTGCTCTTGATCTGAGGAGCAAAAGTGTGTGGTTGATGATTGGACCGGAGTTGGTTGATCTGGTAGCTCTTGGTGTGGTTTCCGCTTTTGTTTTCGCACTGGTAGAGGCCCATACTTGCTTTTTGATTGGCTATGCTTTATCAAATATTTCTTTGGTTTTTTTATTGCCATAAAAAGCCCATTTTCTGAGGCGAATTTGGTCTAAATGTCTATAAAGCAAGCTGCAGTTCCTGGTGCAAAGTGTTGAGGGTTTTTTCATGAGACGTATATACGTCATTTGTTTGAACAATTCTCTGCATATTTTTGCACTTTGCAGGCTGGCAGCATTGTTTTTAAAACAATATTAGTCTTCAATTCATTCTGTGAAGTTGGTTTAATATTGACCTGCTGAGAAGTTATATCTTCTGCTTTATCAGAGTTAGGAAAACTTGTCTTGTTTGAGATATTGTTTTCAATATAGTTTCTTTTTCATTTCTGTGTATGCAATGCAGTGAATACCTGTCATTTATGTTAAAAAGTGGACTTTCTCGGTGCTCGACTGCAACGGATCCTCATGTCCACTCTGGATGAAATTCAAAAATAGCTATAAAACGCTTGCGTGACAGGTGATTTTTTTTTCTAATTAGGAGAGGAGCAGGAGGGTATTTTATTTTTAATCCTGAAGCACAACTTATATACCAGTTGTGGATCTGCTTGGCTTTGCACTGTAAAATCACCTTATTGCTTGGCTGTACAATACTTTCTGGCTGAATTGATTTAGAATGTTGAGTTCTGTTCATGCAGTGGTTTACAAAATCCCTTGGACGATTATGAAGCCATTCAGGTGTTGTTCCACTGTACTTTTGGTATATTGGTGAGAACCGGAGCTTAGATTCAATGTACCTGCAAGAAATTAGACCTGAAAGTGTTAGGTTAGGCTTTGGCCTATTATAACCACTATTATTACTATTACAATTACTATTACCACAACTATTACTATTACTACTACAATTACTATTCCTATTACTATTACTGTTACTATTTAATTGTAATAGTAATGAAATTATCATTAACATATTAGTATAGCTCTTATAACGCTCCATCCCTCCGAGATAAGGTTGCAATTTAAAAGTAAATTGAATATATTACAAATATCTATCAATGTATGTTCTTCAGTAGTATGTTATGAAGAATGAACAGTTGTTGTTTCACATATGTTTCGCATTTGGTATTATTCAGTCGATGTGAGCCTTTGTATGTCATAAGCAAAACACAGTCCAGTAGTATTAAGCTGCTCTTGAATTTCAGAAAAAATTGGGTTCCAAGAATCCTCACACTAACCAACACAACTAATCATGAGACTGCTACGTTGGCAGCGTGGTGGCAGGGCTCGAAATTAACTTTTTGGTGTACTGGTCCAGTCATTCAGATTTTCACTGGACAAAATATCAATTGTACTGGCCAGGCACAGGAGCAACTCAAATAATTAGGTTAACTACAATTCAGCTAAAGTAATGGTTGAACGGCTTGCCTTTCCCTTATGAGTCAATCCATAAACTCTGGTCGCTTCAGTCTCTTGCCTGAGGTCAACCATTGTTGCACAGCTCGTGTAGCATCATACTCCTGCCCCCTATTTCTTGGCCACCCTAGAGGGTCACTTACAGTAGCTACAGTTTTTAATACTGGATCTTGCACAAAGTTTGAGAATCTGTTATTCATGTACTGTTTTGTGACATTAATAAGACTTTCCCTGATGTTAGTAAATGAGACAACTATGGCGGCCCATTGACGACATAGCGGTTTTTTTTTTTTGGCTTTTTTTTGTCTTTTTCTTTTTCTTTATTTTATTGTTTTGTTGGAACAAATTGTACAAAAAAATATATAAAATAAAAAGCTGATTGCATGGCCCAGCTATGCCAAAGCAAAAAAATAGGTTCATGGCCCGGCGATGCCATGGCAAAAAAAAAAAAAAAAGTTGTTCATGGCCCATTGACGCCATAGACCAGGATGCAATGCGGTTGTTGTTGCAAAGATGATTAGATAAGAACTTCTTGATAGCATAGAAGGACAGATTGCCAGTACAAAAACGAATAGTGTCGTCATTGGGGTCTTTTAGTTCAGAGCTTGCCACCTGAAGGTCATACAGGTTTTAGTCTACCCCTTGAATATCTGTAACCATCAGTTGTTGTTGAGACTTGATGTAAGTATAGTGGAAAAATCTAGTCTCAGCTTTTTGGCTAATTTCATCACCGTCCCTCTAGATGGCTCTCTAATGTCATGTATTCATTGTTTAGGGTCGAGAAGTATACCTTATTATAGCGAAAGGTCTCACCAAAGGTAAAAACCTGGACCTCCACAGCCATACTCTGGGAGAAATTTCTAACCAAAGCATTGAGTTACTGCCTTTCTTGTGTGGGATTCAAGAGATCCAAACAGCCCCTCAGTGCCCTGCTTTTCGCTTTCCTTGTACATTTTCAGCACATAATTATCTTTAGGAAGACCAACCATAGATTTTGCCATGTGCACTTCGGGAAATGCCTCGTTTGCAAATGGTTTCCACTGGAGAGAAATTTTGACTTCTACTGGATTCAGCCACTCCATGCTATTTATGGAAAACTCTTATAGTATTAGCGTAACTATGTTGACCTCAGGATCTATAACTTTGCCTAACTTCAGCATCTGACTGAGAGATATTGAAGGTACAACTGACGATTGCGGTACGGCTACTGATTTCGGCGGGGTGTGGGCTTAGCACTTTTGGGGACTCACTCTTGATGGCTCACTAAGGTGGATAGGTTATCTTGGTTCTTTGCGGTACTTGGAGGATCTAAACCCAGACTCGCTATCGTAGCGATATAAATATGCTAAGTCTAAAATTTTACCTTTAACCCTCCTCCCCACAGTAACAACTGCCCTTAGGTTAAAAGTCTCCTAAAGAAGATACGTTTTCGTGGTCTGAAAATCATGACTTGTTGTTTGGGTGTAAATGTACAAAACATTCTATTTTGTGATGATGTACCTGAAACAAGCTTTGATGTAATAACAGTTGATGTAATAAGTTCATCTGATATCATTGTCCTGAGTGTTATGGTTTCTATTCCTTCTGGTGCTTTCTCATGCAAATTTTCATAGCCAATCTTATTGCCTCAGGATCATGAAGTAACTGTTCCAAAGTACTTTACAAAAAGATTCCAAGGCTGGAGACAAAAAAATGATAACCTGTGGTATGGCCCACATTCTTCTCTGTATTTAGAGAGAACGAATTTCTCACTTGATTCCTTCAGGGTCATTACTTCTGTTCCATTTGGATATAGTACTATGTATCTCGCATCTTGCCTCATAACGTTCTTTGGAAGGGCATTGTGCTTATCAGTGGCAGTCTTCAGACGAACGTCAGCTGTGCAGTTTTTAGCAACTTCAGTGTACCTCAAAGAAGCTGTGATGTGATCTTGGCTTCATGGCATTTCACTTACTTTATTCGCAAGCAGCGAAAACTTGTTTGCGTGTGTGAATATTTTCATGCTAAAAAAGAAAAGCACTATATCCTATATGCTTTAAACATCTTTTCAGCCTGCTCATTGGAAGACTTACATTTTCGTGTTCACCAGATCATTTTAATCACGAAAATGACATTCGAGATTGATCGTGTTTTGGTCGCTAGTATTGAGTGACTATAGCAGCTGTTGTTCGTTGATATTGACATTGAAACAAATGGGGAGTTCAAGAAACAAAATAGATCGTAGTTTAGATCTTAGCTTTTCGTAGCTTTGAAGAAATGGTTTAACTTCCTGAGTATAGCATGCAGGAGGTCGGGTGTAATCCAACTTACTCGCACGTGAGATACTCTGTTTTGATGTTCATCAAACATCTTTGGTTGGAGTACTTGCTAGAAAGAACTGTTTTTCTCTTTTCCCCAGTTGAAGGGGCTATGAAGGCAAAAGTTAATCATTCTTTATTTTTTTGCGACCTTTAAACTTTTTCGTTTTTTCTGATAAACTTTATTTAGGTAGAGCGTGGAAAAAACAGCATGTTTCATTAAGATTCAAAACATTTCGAAGTACATAACCACTTGTTATTGCACAGATATGCTCGTTCCACAAAGAGACTGTAATTACTGGTAGATTTGCAGATACTTCAATGGCTCAAGCTTCTCTGCAACTTTCATTGCAAATATTGGATCAATTGGAATTCGTCACTCAGTATTTTTCTTGAAACATTACCAGGCAGCATCATTTCAATTGGGATATTGAGAAGTGGAGCTCGGTATGACTGGCCTCAATCACCTTTCAGTGTCTCCTTTTGATAATATTGCTGGCATGTGTCTGTCCACACGAAGTACTTCTTGGGAAGTTTGTGCACTCCAATTAAAGAACTTCTTCCTTCGTATTCTTAAATCTTAAATTTTTGTTACAAAATCCAGCTGTTTCTTGTATTCTTAGATTGTCTTCAGGTCTTCAGGCATGTTAACAATGTTAATGACTACATGTATTCACCACTGTCACTGACATAATTTGCTTTATTTACCTTCTTTACTCTAATTTACAGTAGACACCTCCAATTATCGCCACTATTGAAAAGAAATTATATTTATATTTCAATATAAGTGCCAGCGAAACGAAAAAATTTTTTTCTGTGGCACTTAATATTAGAGTATCAGATAAAAGACTGACTTTACTTTTCTTCTTAAAAAGGTTACTATGACTTTGTTTCGGGAAACAGCGTGTCTGAAATGACAGGCTAACATTTTGAGTAGGTTTTCTTTTGCTGAAAATGGTAACTTTAAGCGTAATTAAGCCAGACATTTTGTGACATCGTTCTCAAAGGCACCAACTTTAGAAAGCTTAAGGCTTATCAGCTTTTTTGAGGGTCATATAAAGTGTTACAGTACATAAAAACATTCTTTATGTTTAAGCTTTTGTTCTTGTGTCGAGGAAGAAACATACACATTAAGTTCACAAACAGCGGCGTCATTTTGCATGCAGTGTCACATGTCCTGTCGGACGATTGCTGAGTATTGTCCCAGCTAAGGTAAAGAAGGTAAAGAGAACAAATCCAGTCATTACTGTCACGACCTAAAAAGATATGTGTAATTACAAAATAAAAGTACAAATAAATTGAAGAGTCCATAAAATTCTAAACGTTTGTTTGGGAATATAGCAGAGATCCTGCTACGTAGATGTGCCAAAGTTGCGTTTTCTGTTGTCGTTCTTTGCTGCAAATATGTTGGCAGCATCCACTAAGTCTGTATATCGTCAGTTCACTCTTTGTGGATGTTTAGTATCGCCCGATGGTTAAATTTGTTTTGCGACATATTTGCTCTAAGCCATGTTTTTATTCATCGTACAGCTGAAAACGGTCTTTCACAACTTGCACTAGTTTCTGGATTAACTAATAAGAGTTTGCAGATTGTGATTATTTCGCTGATCATTGGAGTCATTGTCGACACTTTTCATAGTTTTTCAAAACATTCTAGATTATTTTTCTTCATTAGAACTTTGAAAATTTCGAGTTGTGGAACAAGAAACTATGCTTTTATATCCTGGCGGTATAAGGAATGTAATAGGATGGCCAATTCAAAGGAAATGTCTTCAGATTTTAAGGCCTTCAATAGAATAGCTTCTAATTTTGCAGAGGTCTTAAAACTGGGCTGGTAAAAATGTTCATCAATGTCTGATAATAAGATCCAGGGCTTCAGAAAAAATTTTCCTGTACATTCTTTCTTGGTATCCTGGGTTTCAAAATATCGTTAGATGTAAACTGAAATAGTAATCATAAGATTTAATTTGTGTACTACATCCGATTAATCATCCGCGAACTTCTGGTTCAAGTGTTGTTGGGAGCCATTCGTCCCGTAGCTATAAGACAATGTTATAACTTTTAATTACTCTCTGAAAACAAAGTGCTTGAATGAACCATCTAGTCGCACTGGATTCTGCTAATGGAGCGGTAGTAAAATCCTCAAAGTTTCCCATTTGGGAGAATACTTTATTAATTTAACAATTTCATTCATGTTAATTATGGTGTGAGATAAGATCTTACAATTTTTGTCGCATCTTTTACATTTAAGCTTAGTGAGTGACCATGACAATGTGTGGGAAGAGCCTTTGGTTCACACTCCTGAATTATGTATTTTTTGCCACTCTTGAGTTTTTGCCAAGCATGCTCCTAACACTGTTGTAGCACTGCCACTTACATTGTGACAAAGTCAACTGTAGTCGAATAAGGGTACCTTTGATTGCTGAGATAATTGTATCAGATGCGATGTTTGAGATGATGTAAAATCCAAGAAAGTCTTCATGAGCTTCAAGTTGTTCATCAACCCACCTAAAGCATAAAGGCAGTTGCTCTTTAATATGTTAAAGAAAAAAACCTGTCCCGATGTCTTTCATGACATCACATTAAACCTGATAGCCACTGTCCGCGTTAAGTGATGGTGCTTGTTGTAAATATAGATTGCTTTTATTTTTATTTTTAATTTTTCCCTTTCCATTGCAAGAATCAAACAGTCCTCGATGTTAATAGTATGACCCGTAGATTGAAGATGTTCGCCAACTACAGTAAGAGTCTTCTGGGTACTGTTGTGTTCCTTAAATCTAGTACCGTAAGATCTCGCGGTTTCTCCAAACTTGAAAATCCAGTCACCTCAAGCGTGAAGAAAGACAAACATAGATTAACAGACCCTCTGCTCTTCACTGATCTCCTAAATTGCTGAAAGAAAAGCCACATAAAGAAGATCCTTAATCTTACAACCCTTCTCCATTAACTAGTCCGCAAGGACAACCAACGTCTTTGTCTGCTGATTAAATCTCAACAACTAGCGATGACACACCTCGAAATAACTTGCTGCCTGAATTGCACAGATTATCATTTTTACAAGTTCCATTTACTTAGCCTGAGCTGCTACCTCTATTTAATAGCCAACTTCCAGACATGGCTGAAAATGTAAAGATCCTTCAAGCAATAGAAACAATTCACCAAGCTATTTCAGGAATATAGAGGAGCAAAAGCCTTGTATGCCTTACTTAAACTGGAACAATCATGGCATTAGCAAAACCACTATCTTGCCCAGAGATTTTATGTTGACGTTACTGCATCTCGAAACACCCTCCCCTGGGATGTTCTAAACATGAAAACATATATGATTGATCTCTGAACACAGGCGACATTTGAGTTTGTTCTGGCAGGAAGCGACTTGTGTTGACTATAAGATGCGCAGCCTATACAGACTGTATTCATACTGTAATTATAGCTATTCGTTTTAATGTTGCATTGTAACACACGTTCGTTTTTTGAACGAGTTTCCTAGCTCCTGGGTGAAACATGTTTAAATAATTTATTATTATTATTATTATTATTAAACACACGATTATTTTAAAGAAAAAGGTTTTTCTTTGTTTGAAAGACAATTGCGCAAATTTCTTACGCTCGTTCAGGTGGTGTCGCTCGTTAGAAAATAAACAGATTGGTAAATCGATATTCTTGCCTTGTCTATGATTTAGTTGGGGAAGTCTTTGATCAAAACACTAGTTACAAATGATTAGTATATAATAACTTGAATGAGCCCTCTTTAACCTCTGAAATATTGCTCTCTCAGTAGATCCTTTCTGGTAAACCGCAAACTTTGAGTGTAAGGCCAATCTCGATTTGATTGTCTAAATTCATGTACAACTCCCCTCTATTTGTTTTGAATTTGCTAAGGCAGTTTGATCAATTTGGAGACAGATTTTTTTTCATTAAATAGACTCAAATTTTCAGAGCTCTTCAATTTATACCCTGTTGTGTAGATACCTAGATAAGGTGTATATACAGCTATTTTAAATTATTCAGAATTATATTTGTAGCCTAGGATTTTTCATATGTAACCGTTGTGGAGACAACATCAGAAAAATTACAAAGTTTGATTCAACAAATGTAACTGAAAACCCCTTTGAATTATGAATGCTTTAAAATCTTTAAGTTTATTTTATTTTACAGTAATATAACTATAATGTGTGCAGGGGCATGGCATGTAGTTTCAACAAATATTTTATTATCAAATATGCCATTTCCTAAATACACTACTGTTGCGGAGACGACATTGTGGAGATGACGTTGCGGAGATGACAAAGTTTCCACCAACCTTATAGAATATGTTTGATAAATTGCATATCAGAGGCACAAAAAAGCTACATATAATGGTCGAGATTATGCAAAGAACCATTAAAAAATTTTCTGCACCAAATTACTACTCCATCTGC
>JAOBAY020036610.1:0-14080 GCA_025331085.2 Zoanthus sociatus
TAACTGTTTGCATTTCTGAGTTCCAAAGTAATCTTTCTATGGCACATTAAGTAGCCCGAGTAAACGCCTGTATAGGCATCTAGTTTTGTCTAAATCTGTTCTCATCACTGCAGAAAGAATTTCTGTTTTACTGTTCAGAACCAACAGGATCCGTTCGCTCCCTGCATACAGTATTCGTTCTTACGGTTCCGCTACGACTCGCCTAAATAACACGCAACATTGTCGGTTCAACATGTCAAACGGTTCCGACATTTTCCCTACAATCTTACCGCATGAGGCTTTGGTAAATAAACCTGTCTCGTTTCAAAGACTTTAAAGGATTGATCCTTCATAATATGCATGCTCACCCAGGATATTGATTTGTCACCTGACGGCAAAAACAATGGAAATGTTGGATCGGTATCAAAACAATGTTTTTTCAGAATCAATTTTCGACATTGATTGACATGACCCGAAAACCAAACATTTTGCTCTCGACATTGTCGGATGGCCCCGTCAAATGCTGCCGACATTTGACCCGACAAACATCGGGTGCAGGTTGGATGAAGTGTCGGGACCGTTTGCATGACAGGATCTTTACAGTGTAGATATCTTAATTGAAATGAAAGAATGCGTTATTAAACGAGAAGCTCAGGTTTGGCCAGAACCACGAATGCGCAGAACAAAGTTACCCACATGAAGTTGAGAGAGCATGAGCAGAATGTACTTTCTCGAGTAAAGTTGACAGGACATGGGTATACAATGTATTACCCGACTAAAGTTGACAGGGCATGGGTATACAGTGTATTACCAGACTAAAGTTGACAGGGCATGGGTATACAGTGTATTACCAGACTAAAGTTGACAGGACATGGGTTTACAGTGTATTATTAGAGTAAAATTGACAGGGCATGGATATACAGTGTATTATTAGAGTAAAATTGACAGGACATGGGTTTACAGTGTATTATTAGAGTAAAATTGACAGGACATGGGTTTACAGTGTATTACCCGACTAAAGTTGACAGGACATGGGTATACAGTGTATTATCTGCTTGACCTTGGAAACTAACGTGAGTAAAACGCAGTATTCGTGTGAAGTTTTCAGAGAATGCAAACAACTTATTACCCGCGTCAAATTTGCTTGGCGCGGGCACAGCGTATTACCCGTGTGAAATTGACGGAGAATGGGCAGCTGTTCTTCCCGTTTGGTACTATTGCTCATCAGCACAGCATAGAATATAGCAACACAGTGAGAGGAGTTGTTTCTTAACCTCTAGACCACTTCATCTAGGCCTCCAAAATCTACGTTTTGTCCAGCTACATAGGCAAAGCTGCAAGCAGAACTGCAAAACTGTTCTAACGCAGAGCCGTAGCCAGTCTTGAGAACAAGACAGGACGAGCCGCCAAAGGGGTTTAAGGGTATGCCCCCCCCCCCTCCCCATCCAAGAAAAGTTTGAAATCTAGAGGCTTAGAAAACATTTTCCGTAGCATTTTTTTTTAGAAACTCGATCTAGTTGGGTAAGTGTAGAAATCCGCTTTTTATTGCTAAGCAATACTGGTGCCAAATTAACGGCAATCTGCATATTAAAGCATTCTAATGTTGTAACACGTATTCTAATACTAAAATGAATCCACGAGAGTAGCCAGCGTTCATGGATTTCATACTGTATATAATTAGGAGAAGTCTTAGGATTGCCTTACAGTGTCGTAGTTAGCCATTAGCAGTGTAGGCCTGGCCTAAAACTTTTTATTTAAGTTTATTAGCTTTTAGTAAAGAATAAACAATGAGCAAAAAAATTCACTTTTCTAATTCGTAAGGAAGTTTATTACTCTTAATCGCAAAAGTTAGTGACTCAATCTTTGTCCTACAAGTAAAACAGACAACAGAAGGCAATGTTATATGCCACACATTAAGAGTGTGTCGAAACAGATAAATAAATAATAAACTAGAACCACTTTGTGGTTATTACCGTGCCTGGCTTAAAGTTTTGTTAAAACTGTTTAATCCATGCTCTCCGATCTTATCGCTAAGTAATGGCTGGCCGCTCGGCATGGACAGAGCCCACGTTACTTTTGGGCAGGGGATTACAGGCACAAATGTAACATCGGCCGATATCGTTGCATTCTAAGACCGTGCCAGCGGCCTACGGCCTGGGCACAGTAATGAACGCGATTTTGTATATGACAACACTTGAGTTATCGTAGCTTTAAATCATTCAGTTCACATAAACCTAACCTACCTTATTAAAATGCTTTTCCCTTCAATTCATTTACCTTAGTTATATAAGTTAGTCTTATTTCAACCAATTCCATTTTTTCTAGGAACTATATTTTCAAAAAAGTCTAAAATCAATTGCCTCGTCTTGCATCATGCTAGCTATGGCCCTGTAACGTCATGTGGGGCTGGCGAGTAGAGCTAGAACAATTAGAAAAAAGAAACTTAAATTTAGACAAAACTACGATCGTTTATTTCTCTCTCCTAGAAGAGCGGTAATACGTATGTGATTAGGTTTTACGATGAACTAGTGCCATGCCCCGTCCAGTGAGAATCAAAGACCGGTTCTCATTTGCTCAGCACTACTGAAAGTTGGGATAAGCCGCCGGCTCCATGAGGCATTAGTTTTGCCATAAGGACTTAGCTTAGCTCAAATACTCAAGACATGTAAATTTTAGATATCCTTTTATAGTCATTATCATTAAATTCAGGCTCACTTGTTCACTAAGCACGGTATATACCTCATGCCAGTGTACCATATAGTCGCCCTCATAGTCGCCCTAACCAATATATCCCCTCCAGGAGCCCAGAACTAATGGGCTTCTGCCCCCTATTACTATAACCCTAACCCAACCCAACCCTAACCCTAACCTTAACCACATCTGGCATACTGGCATGAAGTATATACCCTGAGTACTAATTTTGAAGTGCTCAGCAGGTTGATTTGAATAATTTAATTAGCTGTTGAATTAAATCAGAAGTTGACGTAAGAAATTATCTAGTCAGTCTATATACGTATCAATACTTGTTGACAGAAATGGTTTAGGATTAGAGAAAATCAAAATATTCGCTGCTCGCAAAGAAACACGTATTAATCAATGGAGCAAACTAGCAACATTTTAGCTAGTGAAGAAACAGATTCAATTCATGTTTGTCAAGAATATCGAGACGCTGATGAAAACAAGCCGGTAGAAGAAAACCTAACATCAACTTTTGAATCATTTTGGAACATATGTAATACAATTCAAGGTCTTCCTATCCTCGCAATCCCTTTTGCTATAAGAAATGGCGGCTATGTGTCCTTGTTGACTCTTCTTGTCATTGCTGGTGCTTCGAATTACACCGGGCAAGTGATTGTGAAATGTTTGTACGAGACCTCGAATGAAGGAAAAACAAAACGAGTCCGAAATTCGTATGTTGACATTGGTAATGCGTTCTGGTCTAAACATGGTGGCCATATGGTACTGATAACGCAAGTATTACAACTTCTTTTTGTTGCTGCGGTTTTTCCATTGTTGGTTGGAAGATTGGTATGGAAATCTTTTCCTTCTTTGCCAATACCCGTTCCCGTTTGGACGGCAATCAGTGGAATCGCTTTTTTACCAAATATTTTCATCAAAAACTTATCGCAGGTCGCATGGACAAGTATTGTTACGGTTGTAGCCGCTAAGATCATCTTCGTCACGGTGTTTTCTTATAGCTTGTCTCAAATCCACAGGTGGCGGAGCGCTTCATTGGAGCATTTTGACCTGGAGACATTTCCTGCAGCGCTTGGCATTTTGGTCGCAAGCTATCTCTCACAACCATTTGTACCAGTAATTGAAGGGAGCATGTGCGAAAAAAACAAATTCAACAATTTAATGAACTTTTCATACACTCTAATGACAATTCTAAACGTTGTGATTGGCATTGTTGCCTATATTTCTTTTTATCCAAACACTGCTGAAGTCATAACGAACAATTTGCCCGAAGGTGCTTTTCGGAGGATCGTGAACGTTATGGCAGCGCTTCTTGCCTTTACATCTTTCACACTACCAATGTTTACTATCTTTGATGTTGTACAGCACTCAAATCTTTCTTTCATTCCCAAAGGCTTTGGAGAAAAAATTTGGTCGATTGAAGTTATTTCTTTTCGTCTTTTTTTTATTTTCTTGAGCGTTCTTTTAGCTTCGATCGTACCGAACTTTTCTTATCTGCTTGCGTTTGTTGGGAGTCTGGCCGGTATAAGCTTGGAGTTTATATTCCCCCCTTTGTTTCATTTGAAAATTTATTTCCATAGTTTGAAATGGTATCAAATGCTAGTCGATATCATAATCATTTCTCTAGGATTAACTGTTTCTGTCACAGGAGCGATCTTTTCTGGGCGCTCTCTCATTGACTCCTATGGATAATGGGCATTTAATTTTAAAGCTAAACTTAAACTAAAAAATGAAAAACAATAAATATCCTCTTGTGTTTAGCATTTAGCTTACCTAAGTCAACTTTATATACAGTATGAAACACCATTTTACATGATGATGCAAAGTTGTTCGTTTGTACCTCGCAGGATGGAGTCACCTTGTTCAGTGTAGATTGACTCTGTTAGATTGCTGACTGCAAATCCAAGTCTTCTTCAGGCGTTAATCTAGCAATCAACTCTTTTTCAACAAATTACATTTTTTTTTGCATATTTCTGTTTTGCAATATAATTAGAAAAACAAGAGAAAAAAATCAAACATATATTTCAATTCTAATAATAATAGCCTTTATTCATACACGGTTAAAGATAAACGGCAGCTATACAGCTAATGTGGCCGTGTGCCACAAATATTAAACTTTTTAGCTATCTATCTCTAACTATCTATCTTAAAATAATAAAATAGCTAAAAATAAATAAAATCGTAACTTTTTCCATAATTTGGTGAAAATGTTAAAGTTTAAGTTGATCCTTCTAGAAGATGATCAGAACTGTGTATAATTTTCAAAACATTTTTGAAGTCCGTCGTTGAGTACTTGAAGCAGATGGTTCAATCAACTATAGGTTAAAAATTTGATCCACAGCGTTTGAAAAGCGCATAGCTGGCAATTAGAGTGTTACATTAGTCAACTATAGGTTAAAATATTGGATCGTCAGCGTTTGAAAAGCGTAAAGCTGGCATTTAGAGTGTTACTTTAGTCAGGAAAGCACAAAGCTGACTTTTCTAGCTTTAGTACGTCGTCCGAGCAATTACTAGTTCGTAATTACGGATCAAGTTATGCTTTATAGAGAAGTCAGAAAATAAAACAAAACAAGGAATTGGAGACCGTTGGAGACTGGTCCCAATACTCTTGCTCCTCAAGTATGACGTCACGTTAGAAAGCGAGCAAAGCGAAAGAGAACTACTTAATTAACTTCCTAGCGAAAAGAAGCAGGCTCTTACATTCAATTTAGATTTTGTACAAAGCAGCTGTGAATAAATCGCTAATGGGGTTAAGCTCGAATGGATCCATTTCCTGTCAAATGAGTATAGGTGAAAGAAACGGAATATGGAGTCGTTGTACAGTTTGTTTGAATGGTGTAAACAATGTTTCCGGATTTATTCAAAACAGAATGATGCAATGCTAGACTCCAATAAAACTCGTTTAGCGCGTTCTGAGCATTCATTTCACTTTTAAGACCCGGAGGGGAGAAACAGAATCGAAAATAAAATTACAATTAGAACTGCAAGTAAAACACAGTCCACTGATTTATAGCATATAGATAAGAAATTAAGACTGGTTAGAAGTGAAATGAGCAATCTCATTTTTTAAGGTTAGAAAAAACTCAATTTTATCTATAGAACGGAAACAGTTTTCTCGGCTATGAATAGATCAGCCGTATAGCATATGGTATTCTTGAATACCAAAATGAATAGATATGAAACATTTGCAAAAATTATTTACGAATTCATGTTACACTCTCTCATTTGGTAACTTTCTTATTAACCATGCTGTATTTCAGATGACAGTCGTGCTATGGACATTTTGTAATAACTGCCTGGTACACTAAACGGTGATTGGTCGATGAGATTTCGGACGCCGGTACCTGTTAAGGTGAAACAAACAACGCGGTGACTTAGCACCGCGCATGTGTCGGGGAAAAGACAATATTAATAAATATACCTTATTTTTCACTTATTTCTTGGGTGACGCGCCCTGCCGGGCTCAGCTTTCAGCTAACTGAGTGTACATTTTGCCTTAAGCAAGAAATGCAAACCAAATAACATCTTGTGTTGTAGTAAAATTTAAGTGATTCCGTTGGTTGAATGAATTTTCCTACCGCAATTGAAACATTTTAGTGTGGGATTCGCAAGTTCTGACGCAACAAGGAGATTCGGAATTCGAAAACCGTCGCTTCTACAAATAGTTATCTTGAACGGGAATGGATATAAAACTCTCAAATTATTACATCTAATGTCACTTTGCTACCGAATAAAGCAGTTATTGAGATGGATTTTACATGGAGGTCAGAAAAGAAAAAAAGAGAAATACAACGAAACCAGTCAAACTGGAAATACATTTGACAATAAGAAAGAGTGTGGATTAAAAACTATAGAAAGTCAATGTAGCCCTGATTCGAACCTTGAGGAAGTTGCAACTACAGAAAGTAGTTTTGTCTCGCACGAAGAAATGCTCACTTTCAGCTTTGACATGGATGGGTTGCACCAGAGCTTCAGGGAAGATGTGGAACAGATTCAAGTACAGCATCAAAGGCTTAGAGCTGGAAGAATAATTCTGAGAAGACGTGTGACAGAAATGGAAAGTATCCTGAAGACTGAGATAAATAATCTTAACGCTACTAAGCTAAAAACTAATAAAGAAAGCGGCTATCTTAACAGCCAGGATCGACAGTTGATTGAGGAATTAGAGGAAGTTTTGGAGCAACTAGAAAAAGAGGAAGACGAACTCAGTTTTCTTATAAAATACCTAGAAATTGAGATTCGAGAGAGGACGCTCTATCCTGAGCCACCAATGCTCAAAGTAAAGCGTCTAGAAGATGAATTTTCTAAACAGATGCGAATAGCAGGGGGTTTAAGCTACGAGAGCAGGGATAAAAGTATTCAGTTTATAACATATCAATCTTTACCACCTCCACTTTCACTCAGCCAGCTGTTACACGACAACAGTGTAGCTTCCCTTTCGGTAGAAAGTTAACTTAAGACAGTCAATAACAAATATTTGCAATATCTTCAAAATAAATAAAGAGTTGTGGCTTTTCGAAAACATATTTTTTGCTAATTTACTTTGTAATTTGGAGAAGATAAATTTTGAAATGCTTCTATTACCGAATAAGCTAAGTTGCCGAATTATTAACGGCAAAGACTTCGATAAGAGATTAGAAACACCTGCATAACTAATGAATGCAAAAGACTGAAAATTGAACTTGTTCCTACAGCGCAGTTTGCCAAGTTATGAATTATTAAGTTCGCGTTTAACAATATATCTTCAAACAAATGCTTTATGATTTTACCATATAAGGAAAGTAGTAATATTAAACCCTCCCATTGTAGCAAGGCCTGTAAACCATAAGACCAGATTGAGAAACGTTTAATTTTATGGTATATTTAGTACAAGAGTTAAGTTTTTTTGTAAGATTTTGTTAAGAAAACGTAGAAAAAAAATAAAGTGTTACAAAAAAGAAATCCTATATACCTTCTCTCCCCTCCCCCCTTGGTCACCGTGTGTTAAAAGCGCGATGTATGGAACTGACTTAAAAATTAAAAATAATTAGTTAACACGCTGCTGTTTAAAAATATCTTTAAAAAAACAACAATTGCAGTGTGCCGGCGAGTAAGTGATGTACTAGGTTAGATCAGCTTCAAGCTGAAAAATTAAATTATCTCCGCAATGAAATCACAAATCTAACGTTTGAGCGTTAGCCGTTCATCATAGTATTTATAATAATGTGGAGAAAGTTGAAGAGTATATAAGTATAAGGAAATGTATTGTATTCAGATAAATTGAGCTAATGCGCATATTATGAAAACGAGATAACAAGTAACTGTTTTGCAAGTGTTAAATAATGATTTTGTATCAACCATAATGATAAAGATGTTCAGCTACTCGGCGATTGCCTAATTTCCTGCCACTGTTCTCCTTTTTAATGTGTGAAGTTTTTTTAACAAATTGAAGTGCCAACTGGTAATAATAAGGCTGCTAACCCGGGTCGGTACGGTAACCCTGGCTGCGACAAGGTGTTGTTTAGGTAGGTAGACCCGGGTTGTTTGTAATGCAAAGCATTTTCGGCTGAGAAGTTGACCTTGACCCGGGTCAGTCTTGTTTTTGATTGGCCTGAAGACTGTTGTTGCACGGTCATTAAAATCCTTGATTTTAATTCCATTCCTGCTTCATAATTGCTTTATTACATCGATAATATGCTTTCTCATTCGGCGACTAGGCCACTAAATTGATACTCACTTTATCCTTACCGGCTGCACACCGGCCACGATAATATATTTTGAAGCCATCTTGAAGATTTCAATTTTACCATTTAACATTGACCCGGGCTATATTTAGCGAACCCGTGTTTACATGAAAAAAAAATTGTCAAATTCCATGCAATCCGTTATCGAAACGGGTTGACCCGGCAAAAAGGATTGACCCGGATCAGACAACGGGTTCATCATGTAAACTCTAATAGTTTATAGATTGGAGAAGGGTTGACCCGGGCTGTCGACCTGATCCAGTTTGGCAGCCAACCATTAAAAGTGGGGCAATTAAAATTTTCAAAAATAGTGCATGATTGATTACGTCTTTAGCGAAAGTCATAATGACTGTATTTATAGTATATATAGTAATTCGACCTTAACAGTAAGCGTCAGTAAGGGTGTTTAGAGTTAATTCGTGATCTTGGAGCGACGTCCTAAACTCAAAAACTAAGTAACCGTGAAATGTTGACGCAAAAAGAGATCTGAGTCGAATTTGTTTCTGTTTCTGCTTGGTACTGCATTCCTTTCATTCAATCAGTTTCTCGCGCGTCGTCAGACTTTCGTTTCTATGCTGGGCGGCTTAGGCGTTTTGGAAGGAAAGTTCGCCTGTTAAGGACATTGTTTGGACGCTCTTAACGAACTGAGACGGATAACGCGTTCTCTTCCTTATTTCTTAATTTTCTAAAACATTTATCTTTTAAAAGTATATTACATATGCCTAGCTCAACGCCAATATAATGCACTTATAGCAACCAATTAATATTTGCACATAGCACAAAAAAAACAATCTTAAATGATTTAGATTTATGCGATAACCAATCGGAGTTAGGATCGGCGATATGGCCTGTGCAAAATTTATTAGGCGCTATGTTATAACTACAAAGAATAGCTTTTTTAAAAGGGTAAGATTAACCCATGAATTAAGGGAAAGCTAAATCCTTTCACTAGCTTAGTGGTTCAATTGAATCTTAGAGCAACCGGGGCTCAAACCGGAGTCTTGTATTTGCAGGGCAGAAATCTTATGACTGCACCAACGACGCCGCCAAGAAAATGATAAAAAAGCCATATCTAAAAACCTGATCAGAGAAACGCAAGTATTGAATTAGAGTCAAAATAAACAGATAGAGTTCATAATTAGGCTCCAAACAAAAAATAAATGTTTTCAATAAAATTATGTTTTAATGACCACGGGATGAGCCAGTTAAGAACATTTAACAAAAATATAAGTTATCAGACAAACCAAACTAATCTCACAATCAACCTAAGTTTAATAATTCAATAGTTTAATAGTTCTAATACATACAACGCAACCTCAACTCTAGAAATTCAGTAATAAAAATACTTTAGATACTTCATATCTGACAAAAGGACGTAAACTGTGTGATTAGCCCCAGTTAATCATAGCAGTTTGGACTGAGAATGTATTAGGTATGAAAAAACCTTTTTATTTGCTTGTGAGAATTCATCTTTCTACTTCTAGCAGAATCTTATTCTTGATTAGTGGGAAATAAAGCATTGTTCGAGATGTCAAACGGAAGCTTGTGATTGGCTAATGTAACAATGATTAGACCTGTTCTTTGTTGTGTATGCGCCCGCCAAATTTGTTTTTTTATATGTACTTGATTAACAATAAAGTTCATTAGAACTTCTCACATCTCCGCCAACTTCGCAAACAAGTAGCAGTGGCAGAAAGTAAAAACACGTTTTCATACATTTTAAAACGTGATAGCTGTGAAATCATGACTTTAAAAAAGGAATTATGCGAGGCTCCTTTATTAGCCGGCGAAGACAGCTGGAATGAAAGTGAGGAACGCGAGGCTAACATTACACTTGATGAAAATGAAAACTTGTACAAGATTTCTAATCTGGATGCCTACTGGAACACGTGCAGTTCTGTCCAAGGAATGGCCATAATGTCCATGCCGATAGTGGTTCTCTTTAGTGGTTACTGGTTCGTTGTCGCTACTATTGGTATTGCCTGGTTGTCAAGCTACACATCCAAAATCCTTGTTAAGTGTCTGTACGAAGTATTTCCTGGTAGAGGTAATTTGCGAGTGAGGGAAACATACGCTGACATAGGCGAGGCTGTGTGGCCCTCGTATGGAAGACGCCTCGTATTAATTACGAAATTCCTTGAATTGATTTTCATAGCTACAATCAATCCGGTGGTTTGTGGAGAAACTCTATACGCCTCTTGTCGAAGCCTTCCGATTAGTAAAAGAGTTTGGATCCTTATATTTGGACTTGCTATGGTACCAAATGTCTTTTTGAACTCCATTAAATTTCTCTCTCGAATCAGCATGTTGACAATTATCGTTTCCTTAGCCACTTTTGCCGTAATTTTTTGTTATTCTTTGAGTCAAGTTCAAACGTGGAATATTCAAGACTTGCTAGTTTTTGATGGCGAAAAGTTCCCGCTTGGTATTGGAGTAATTAGCACCAGTTATTCCTCACAAATTTATCTTGCCGTCATTGAAAGCAAGATGAAAAACCCGCAGGATTTTGGCAAAGTTGTGAATTATGGCTACATCACCATGACACTAGTCAAGCTAGGCGTCGGATTATCGGGGTACCTGACTTTCTCCAAGAATACAGTTGAAGTTATCACCAACAACCTCCCAGGTAACAAGTAAAATGTTATAGCTGATCATGCATTATAATCACTGTTAGCTGAAGGTTGTGTTAGCTAACAACTATTCTAATGGCCTATTGCATCCATTGACATGCAATAAGCCCACGTTGATAGCAAGTCCACTATATACCATAAATATACCACTAACATAAATTATTATAAACCTACTAGTGGACTAATGCAAATCCTGCATTTTGATTGGCTACGCTACAAGTGGTCTAATAGTAATAGTCATCGAGTAGAGAAAAGATGGCGGATCAAAATAGTAATAAGCCCCCGTTTTACTATAGAATCAGAGGATCTCATCATATCAATAATTTAATTTGTACATCCTTTTTTGATCTATTAGTGGGTTTATACTAAAACAATTAGACCTCGCGGCCTCGTGGACTACGAGTTTGAATAGCCCATTACTGCTTACGGCCTCACGGGCTATTGACTCGTAGTCCATTCGTCCTCGAGGTCTAATTGTTAACTATAGTGAACCTAAATGCCAGCACCCACTTACAGCAGTCGGTTGCATGGCCTTGTAAAGGCTGGGTCACACGTAGTGAATAAATACAAGAACAGGAAAATACAAGTGCGAACGTGCGTAAAATAAGCACAAGAACAAGTACAAGAAAAAAAAATTAAACATTTTCTTTATTTCACTAGTGTGAACATCCGTGAAACAAGAATAAACAAAGAACACAGCACACAGTCCACAGTTTGCGCACGCGTAGTTTTCATTCTCAGTTGTGCTTATATCACGTGTATGGACATCGTTTCCTTTATGCTTGTCCTTATTTCACAAGTGTAAACCAGGCTGAAGTCTCCATCCGCACGCCATAACATTGTCAATTTAATAATCAATAATAATTAACAATTATTCCAAGAGCGCGCGTTGGATATGAGATGGTAAATAGCCAGCGAGGCGTGTAGCGCCTAGTTGCCAATAATCACCTCATATCCAACAAACACAAGTGGAATAATTGTTTTATTAAATTTCTTGAGCTTTCCGAATTTTTCGATACTTGAATATGACAACAAAATTCTATTCTGACTTTTTTCAGCTTGGCAACACTTTACAAAGTTAGTTTCCATATATGGTCATTCGGTATATGAGCTGATAACCGAGATTGAGTGACCCAATCAGAACGCTACAAACGCAATATTCGAGGTTGAAAATTTAATAATAGCTTTTATTACTTAACTATACTTTTATTAGCATACTGAGAAGAATGTATTATTATCATCACTACTCGCACTATTCGGCATTAACCATTAATGAAATGTCGGTAAATGTTAAGCCGTATAATTAGTATTGGATTTGCAGCTAATTGTTGTGAACGCAGCTCAAGAAAATGTGCAACATTCTCTATACATAGAAATCTATGAAATTTTTATCAAGATGGAAATTAATTTTATTTTGATAAAATGTTAAATTTCTCTTATATATACTTCTTTAACAAAAATTCCAATTTCAGGACGACTTCGAGATGGTCTCAACGTGCTGGTCATTGTACTATCATTTCTAGGCTATTCGTTGCCGATGTTTGCAGTGTTTGACATGATGGAGAACTCCGCATTCTGGTTTATTGGCCAACGATTTGAGGAGGAAGTCGAACAAAGACGTTTGAACCGTCCCTGTTTTTTCTTCATTCGTCTTATGCTGACAGGAATTACCATATTAATCGCCGTACTAGTTCCACACTTCACTTTAATGGTTGCATTTATAGGCAACTTTACCGCCGCTTGCATCATCTTTGTATTTCCGTGTGTTTTCTATGTCGTGTTAAAATTCACTGAAATCAGATGGTACGAGATTTTCCTAAACGTTTTTATCATTCTGTTTGGTATAACAACCATGATAATCGGCTTGTATTTCACCGGGAGGGACCTCATCGAGACTTACACAAGAGAAGATTTTTATTACTAGAGGTAGAAGGGAGTGAAGCTTTACACAAAACAGCCCCAAGTTCTCCCTTGGCAACTGAAAGGCTTTTTCCATGAAACCAGAAAATTTTTTATTACCTTTCCAAAATGAGGTTCGTTTTGTGTGAACTTGACAAAGTGGACTTGCTGGGTACTCGGATAACTTCAATTTGGGTATATTTTGTTCTGGAAAGTACATTCTAATTTTTCAGTGTGTATGATACTACCATGAAACTTAGTACATCAAAGAGATTTTCACCATGGATCGTAAACTGGATTAAATTTATTTTGAAATGACTAATACGGGAACAAAACTTCGTCTTAGCATCGGTAAACGGGCTCATAAATCAGTCATCCCAAAACAAATTTCATTCTGCAAATACCATATATAAACAGCCCTTAAAATTCTCATAAAAAATTTTGTTTAGCATGTGTGAATATAGGTTTTATTTTCTATGGTTAATGCAAGTATTTAGATTATGTTTTGCTTGGTTCTATTTTATTAGTTTTGTTTTTACTTTATGTTATTATTATTTTGATTATTTTATGTTTGTGCTTCATGTCGGTTGAGCATTAAAAATTGAACAATCATTTGTTTGAATCGGATTAACTTTCGATTCCATATACTCGAATTAGGTATTTGCAAGTATACATAGAGAGCGAGTACTGAGACAGCAAAATGGTGCATGGCCGACTAGTGTCAGTCGTAGGCTTGTTAATCCTTGTTTTATCAGTAAATGCGCATGCTTGTTAAAACGGTATATAAAATAATAAAGAAAAAGAAAATACCATTCTTTAAACTCCTTCCTCCTTCTTTAATTCTAAATGGAAGTTAGTCGTAATTTTTACAAATGTGTTTACAAACTTGGATTGTAATAAGAAATTCGTTAATATAAAACTGCAACTGATTTACCTTATTATAGGAAATTGACGCTGCATGAAATTAACGCGAATTGTTAAAATTCGCGTTAATTTAAGTCGTTATTTTTGTTGAGCGTTAATTTCCGCGACGTTAATTAAGTGCAGCGTTAATTTCCGTGCTCTTAATTTCCAATATTTTAACCCCAATTCTGGAACCTGTCCAGACATTCTTGACACTTAAAAACATTAACTACAAGCTTTCTTTCTTCC
>JAOBAY020036636.1:0-14077 GCA_025331085.2 Zoanthus sociatus
AGATCACGTGGAGGAAATCACGAAAAAAGCAGCAAAAAGGCTGTACATACTGCGTATTTTACGGCGGAGTGGTCTCGTATCAGATGAGTTGGTGTCTATTCATGTTGCTTTGATCCGCTCAACCTTGGAGTATTGCTGCTCTGTCTGGCACACAAGTTTACCCAGCTACTTGAGTGACAAGATCGAGCGGATACAAAAGAGGGCTCTCAGAACCATCTACCCTCATCATAGCTATAGCGAAGCCCTGAAAGCAACAGGTTGTCCCCGTCTGGACGATAATCGGCAACGCCTATGCAGCAAAGTATTTAAAAAGATTCAAAGAGGGGACGGTAAGCTGGCCCATCTCATCCCCCAGACCAGAGCTCGTGCGCATGACCGGCTCTTGCGCGACAATAATAAGCTTTCTGGTTTTAAGTGTAAGACAGAGCGCTTTAAACGTAGTTTTTTCCCTTCAATTACAAGTTACATAAATAAAAGTTTAGAAGGTATCTTATTATTATTATTATTCTGTATTTAATTATTTTTAGATTTTATCACATTAATGTAAGCCGGCCCAGTCCCCCGGTTATTTTTCAGATGTAAATAATATAACCTTTTAATGACATTTGTAAAATATAGAGTATTTCACGTTTTGTGCAATTTTATATTCTCAATAAACCATTTATTTATTTATTTATTTATAGCACCAAAATCTCAATACAATAAAAATGTTATAATTTTAACCTGTGCAACTGTTAGTAGGGATCAATATACACCATAACACAGCTACAGTACATACCTGCATGAAGTGGCACATCACTTTTCTTCAAGTGAAGAAGGACCGAGTCAGAGTCTTGGCCAGCCATGTGAAAATAAACTGCCCTTGATAAAGCACTAAAACTTGCTCCTCCTTGAGCAATCGAGTGAGCTATCACCAATCCTGCAATTTTTAACAAGAATCCTTTGCTTGAATGTTTAACGGGGATCTTGGAAAATTTGCTCCCTTCAAAGTCACAGCTGGATCTGTTCCAGTATCATTTCAAAAAATTCTGCCTTCATTGCACCTCCATCAAGCCCCTCTTCATTTTTAAAACAAATGCAAAGATTGTTCCATAGTTTCTGATGATCAGTCAAACACTTCTTATAGAATGTTAGAGCTCCCTTCCATATTTCGTCTCTGTCCAAAGTCAAAGTGTAGTCATTGTTATTCACCTTTGCAGCTAGCTGCTGTACAGCACTTTCTACACATGAATGGAAACGCTTTTCAGGAAAAATGTTGATGGCAGTAGTGCCTTGATTCTCTTGCCTTTCACAGATTATGTTGGCTGCCTCTTCCAATGTCAGTGCCTTACCAACTGCTTCTTCAACAATATCTATTGTTGCAGTTGGGAACATGCTCAAGAAATGATCAGCCCATCCTGATTTTCTTTTGGTATCTTCCTTAACTACTGGCCCTTCTGAATGCTCTGATACAAATGGATGACGAGAGTCAACTGATGTCTTTGTCAGTTCAAATGATGGCTCACTGAGTTCAGTTGATAAATCAGTCAGGTCGATGGCCATGCTTGATTCACTTGAACTACTACCTGTAGCACTGCTCCCACCACCATTACACACAGAAATGTGATCACGAATTTCACTGATAGGTATGGCTTTATAGCAATTCAGACATTCTGTCATTACAGATCTTTTGTACGTGAAATCTCCATACTTAGTTTGCCTTGCATTGGTCGTACATACATTATTCCACTCCCTGGCTGCTCTTTTAAATATGGAATGGAGTAGCCATCAGGTGGCATTGGGATTGCTATTAGGGGTCTAGATGCCCCTCCTCGATCTGCACGCATAATTTCAAAAGCACCATTCTGGGTTTGAAGTTTTGGAAACTCTTTCTCCAGCGTCTGCTGGATCACATCAAAGCTACCATCCTTGTTGGGAAAAACAATTTTTTTCTTTCCTAAACCTGCTAGCATAAGATTGTTTGACTCTTCTATGGCTGGAGTTCTGCCTACAGTTGGTGATGCCAACAAGCAAAAATCATGCGTCCATGTATCCTTAACAATAAATGGTACCAATGTTCCTGTTTTTGTTTTTTTTCTAGGCCTTAGATTTGCGAGAGTTGCTTGTCTTGAAGAGAAGTAATGTGGGAAAGAAGCCCTATAGGTAAAAAATAATAAAGCATGTTCAGAAGACTGCAGTACGTGTTTCAAAACCAAGTGGTTTTTCTTATGCTTTTGTAATGGAAGTATGCATATGAGACAGAGTTGATGACACAGAGAGCTAATAACACAGACACAAAACTGCACTCTAGGCCAATCAAAAGTACATACAGAATGACGTTTTAAATGTTGTATGATGCTAACCAATGCGCAGATTGATAACCAGAAGTCATGTCAAATATTACAGACCTTTACTATCTTTGTAGTTTGGGAATTCAAAGACTTTCCAGTACCAAACCCAAAACAATGAAAATATAGAAACATAATATACTGCATTCAGTTCCAAAGTACATTTGTAACGCGATGAAAGTGGTTTTTATCATAAAGTTCTGCAGAAAATTAGATAGAATGATATACAAATGTGTATTACGTACTAGAGAGTTTGACTTAGAAAATTCATCTAAAATCTGGAATAGTTTCAATCCCTAGATTTTCTTAGACTTTTGATATGTTATTTATACTAATGTCTATCAACTGGAAAAAAACAACTGATATAAATTTTTGTGTATTTGTAGATTAAGACCTATATTCGTGAAGATTCTAAGTCTGAATTTCAAAACACTGAAATTGAATTGCCGTAGCTACAAAATGTCCATTTTTTTACCATAAAACACCAGTATGTTTGTTTTCCTTCTGCTCTGAATCAAACAAAGTCGCCACTGAAACTACGAACACGAAGATAAGTGTCCTTCTGAAGGACTGAGCTATAGCAATAAATTATATGCATCGATTCAGGCACCATAAACTAAAGCAACAAAGAAGTTTGAGACGGCATTATTGTTCACCTCCAATTCGCCTCAGCTCTTGAAAAATCAACACTTGCTGTTGCTGGAGTACTTGCACTTCTAGGTGTTGCTGGTGGACTCGATATACTATCAATTTTACTGATAGCATCTTGCAATGTTTTTCTCAGCTCATCCATATTTATGTACCCTCTCGCTTCCCCAGTCTTCCTTTTTCTTCTCTGTCCATATGAAAACGAGTCGACACGACGAACTGGGAGCACGGATCGACGACCAGACGAGACAACGTCTGCACGCAGTTGTCTATCTCCAAACGACGGGACGATTGAACCAGTGTCGCTGCGTCGAAGCGACACTACACACGACGACAAGAAATCTGAAAACGATGATGCGAACTATCAGTAGCACAACGAGACAAATTTGTGACACGACCCTGTTAAAAGGACGTGTGGCACGACGATTTGAAACTGGGAAACAAGGTCACAACTCGAGGGGGTGAAATAACTGTTAAATGAAAAGGGTAAACGGCAAGACGAACCGGCCGGACGCGACGAGTCGAGTTCGGGTTTTGATGAGACGAATCGACAAATTGACACCAGGAGACGACCCAACGAAACAAAGAAACGAACTGACGACTCGACTGATTAATTTTGTCCCTGATCTCACTCCATATAAGAGTTAAAGCGCTTTGTATCCAAGAATGAAATCGTTTGCTGCACTGTTCTGTTACAAAGGGAAACTTTCACATGTTTACATCCAGTGGACGCTTGAAATTCAAGACGAATTTTCCTTCCACGCATATCGGTATTTTGTTATTTCCTGTGGTTGATTCAATTGATTGAACCTTGGCTTATGATCATTTGAGTCACACACCGTTATCATGAACAACTTGTCACAGAGCGACACAGTCAGCGGTTTCTGCTGCAAATTTTAAAAACAAACATACGGCCAGCCCACGTGCTGATAAAGACATGTCTTCCTCGTTGATCTTGTCCACTGCAGTTAGCGAAGGTGAAAAACCAGACTCATGCATTAATGATTCTGCATCTCCATTCGTTAGTTTCTTGCAAACCTTTTCTTTGCAGTCCTATGCGAGCCAATTCAAGGACGTAGGTATCGATAACATTGATCACTTGACGGATGTGAAAAACACAAAGAAGGACCAAAAAATGCTCAATTTCCTTACAACATTCCAATTTCGAAGATTGCTTCGGGGATTTGAGGAACACAAAAAGAAGCAACAAAAGAAGAATGAGGCCAGGACCACATCATCTTCAACATCAGTTTATCGAACATCAGATGCATCTGTTGTCGTGGCCTTGCCAAAATCATTTCATAATCTGGTGACGACACGAGACGGATCGGGCAACATTGTTGTCAATCGGAATTCACTGAAAGCCAAATTGAAGGATCTTTGGTACGCTCAGCCAACAAATTCTTTTCAAATGCTGTCAAATTCTTTTATAATCGAGATGGCAGAACAAAGAATGACTTTTGTGACGTCCCTTTCGCGATTGCAAAATCTGGTGCCAAAAGCACAGAATAACAAGAGTGAAACTGCTGTTGGCAACAGCGCAATCACCGGTGATTGACAAATGGTCAGAATATTACAAAGGTCAGAGTATATATGGACAGCTACAACAGCTCCAGTAGCGGTATCCAACAGTAGAGGCACTGATCAAAGGAGTAGAGAATGACAACCTAGAAGTAAAACTATTAATCATGTCTGGCTACGATTTGCTGTGCAGGTTTTTGGAAGGCCTACACAAGATTAAAGCGTTTGCCCAAGAGTGTGTTGCAACCTGCAAAGGGGCTATTGCTGACTCCAATAAAGAAGGTAGGTTTTTGTGAATATATTTTTTAAAAAAATTCCACCTGTCAATGATATGGACATCAACATTTACATGGCCACGTCACTGTTTATTGAAGGTTTCAGTACTCTTATAACACTGCCTCCCTCATCCCCTTGTAACCCAGTTAGGTCTTTGACTATACAATTTTTAAGTGTCCTCCAGGTTGATGATGTGGTTGGAGTGATAACTTCTAAAAAAACTATTTTTAAAAAATAACTTACACTATGTAATCTATACAAATAGTAAAAAAAAAAAAAAATTACCGTTAAGTGTATACATTACATTTTATAATCAGCACTTATATCTCAACAAAACTTACACTATGAAACATAATATTAGTGCAAATCATGATATTTTGTAATGAATATAAATGTATTGACAAACATAATGCAATCCACACTATTTTTCGTTTCAGTGCACAAAGAGCCAAACAGGTTTCATCAGGACCACCTGCCAAAGCTACAGGAAGCAGAGGAGCTTGTCGCGTTGAAGGTCTCTGAGACTACCAAAGTAGTGGATGCAGGAAAAAAGAAACATGGTAATTGTTCTGCCCTCTCTAAGGTGAAGAGAAGGCAAAATAGGAGTCAAGCTGCAAGAAAGAAGTTCTTTGCTGAAACATCCTCGCAAATATCAACCCAAATTGAATTTCACACTACCTCAGAAAGTGAGGATGAGGAAATAATATTAATAGCTTAAAAGTGTACATGCAAGTTGATAAAGCCAGACTTGTGAGTCATGACTCAAATGGTTTCAAATGATTAAAAATACTAATTTGGTTGGGGCTCGCATGACTTGCATGAGCCATGTGACTCGCTGGCTTGCAGTTTGTCAATAGAGACTTTAAGATACAGAAACGCGGACGCCTTGAAAAACGTCGTGGTCGAAGAGGGACTGGGTCGAGAAATACAAAGTCCGCGGCGGTAAAATTGATTTAAGATTTTGTTTGAAGGGGCGAGGAAGCAAAGCTTTGTTTTGTTGTTCGAGCCATGGCTTCGTTTAAAAAAACTCGTGAAGCGTTGTGTATGGGTCATGCAAGCGGCTTTCTTTCGGATGAAGAGTTTGTTTTACTTTATGAAGAAAACACTTCAGATAATTTAGATTTCCCTTACTATGATTATCCAAGATTCAGTTTGCAAGAACAAAATGCAGCTGATTGCAAAGCGAATTTTAGGGTAGAAAAGCATCATCTTGCTCGATTAGCAGATGCGATTCAAATACCAGCAATCTTCAAATGTGACCAAGGGACAGTTTGCGATGGTATAGAAGGACTGTGCATTCTTTTGAAGCGATTTGCCTACCCTTGTCGGTACTCTGACATGGTTCCAATTTTCGGGCGACCAGTACCTGAACTTTGTATGATCAATAACCTTGTGATGGACTGGATGTATAGTCAACACAGACATCGCATAATGAATTGGAATCCAGATATCTTGAGTCCCATCCAGCTTGAAAATTATGCTGAAGCAATTTCCTACAAAGGAGCACCATTAAACAATTGCTTTGGATTTGTAGATGGAACTGTTATGCCTATATCTCGACCAGACAGAAACCAAAGAATAGTTTACAGTGGGCATAAAAGGGTCCATGGATTGAAATTTCAATCAGTAGTTGTTCCAAATGGTTTGATTGCACACCTCTATGGCCCAGTCGGTAAGCTATTTTTTGTCTTCCTGAATGATTTGTAGTTTTAGCATTATGCAAAAATCAGGAGTAAACCCATTCTTGTACATGATTTAGTACAGCATTCATATTTTCTTAAAAAAAGTTTACTTACCTTGAACACTTGCAATGCCTTTCTGCTGCCTTGGAATGATATACCATAGGCCTTATTGAATGTAATCTATTTTCTTGATCAGACTGAAGAAAAGCAGCCAAAATAGCTGACAATTTTAATATAAAAATCTTACTGGAAAATCTTCTTTTGATATATGTATTTACTATTAATTTTTTAAAATCTCACACATGGCTGAAACTAGTCTAAAACCAAAAAGCGATATTTAAAAAATTGTTGAGAACATAGCTGATAGAAATAATCAATGCTACTTTTCCTTGTCTTACAGAATGACTAAAATTTGCCTTTCTCTTAACAGAGGGGAAAAAACATGATGCAGCAATGCTGGCAGAATCTCAATTGTATGACAGCCTACAGTTGAATGCTTTTTCTACTACTGGAGAAGCAATGTGCATTTATGGTGATCCTGCTTATCCCCTCAGGATTCATCTACAAGCGTCCTTTTGAAACCGTGCCCTAACCCCTCAGATGCTGGCTTACAATAGTTCAATGAGTGCTGTTCGCACAGCTGTTGAGTGGTTATTTGGTGATATAATTAATTACTTTAAATCTTTGGACTTCAAGAAAAACTTAAAACTTGGTCTTAGTCAAGTAGGGAAAATGTATGTAGTGTGCTCAATCATGCAAAACTCTTTGACATGCCTCTATGGAAACAGTACATCTCAATTCTTTGCCTTAGATCCTCCTTCACCAGAAGAATACTTTGCTTGATGACAAGTGGTGATTTAGATACTTTTATCCATCTACCATAAACAAAGAAAACTAGTTTTCATAACAATATGGCACTATTTTTCAAAGCTGCCAAATTAGGGACTGGTTACCTCTATAGGGATGGAGGGTAGATTGGTGAATGGGAGAAGTTAATAAAGTAAAATGCCACAAAGAAGAACCTAGATGTTTTGAAGTTTTGCAAAGTATATTCTTTTAGTTTGGAGTACTTATTGGAAGTTTAGGCTAAATAGGTTCTTAATTTCTATGAAGGATTCTGTATTTTATTACAAAAAATTGCTATAAATGCTATTTATCCTTCACTATTCACATTTATTTACCAAAATCTAACAATACTGGGTTAACAGCTAGAAGATACGCAGTTTTCAACAATAGTTGAAGCCAGGGTTTTGGTCAAAATGTTTAGGAAAATGTAATCTAACCCCACATATAAGAACCTGTTGATTTTTCATGGCTACACTGGTTCTTATATTTCTGAGTATTTAAATGACAAATTTCTGCCAGCACGTTCTTAAATCCTGGGTTCTTTTTCATGGTGTTTTACTGTATCACAAGTTTTTTGTAAATCTTTTTGCCCTACTTAATATGTTTCAGTTAGGCAATGTATATCAAAGTTAAGTATAAGTACAAATAAACTTAAACTACAATATGGAAAGTCCGATCAATGAGTTTGATGCATTGGTATGAACAAACACTGATACAGATTGACCTTTTGTACGACATGTGTTTTAATGTTGGGTCATTTTGGAAGCTCATTTTCAACAAAACAGATCCTGACTCATATAAACTCTTGCTACTACTTTGCATGATGCAAAAATATATTATAGTAATTTAAACTTTTTATCAAAACATCTCAAAAATGTTAGCATAAGTACAACAACAACAACAAATATTTATTAATTACAACAGGAAAAAATTATGGCAAATAAATAATTATAACAAATAAATGTTTGGCTCCAACCACAGTCACTTTGGAACACGTTTTTCCAACAATGCCATCATAGCCTGAGATTGAGTTTGCTGTTGTAGCAGCAAGAAACTCTGCATATCTTGCAATTGCTATTGCTGCTGCTTTTGCTGTTCCAACATGCCTTTAAACATCTGCATTTGTTGTGTTTGGATGTTGTGCAAGCGTTCACCCTCTTGTTTTTTCAAGTTTAACTCTTCTTCTCTGAGTGCAAGATCTTGTTGTGATCTCTCTTTTAAATATTCCTGTGTTCCACTTCCACTTTTTCGGCTCTTCTTTACCTTCGAATTTCCTTCTTCAGAATTCCTCTTTTGTGTTTTACCCATTGTTTCCATTGCTTTCTTATGCACATCTTCTGCCTTTCGCCGGTCTGACTCTACCTTTTCTATGTTCTTGTCATTTATTTCTTGCAGTGGAAAGTCAGCAGATTCCTCCATAGCAATAATTTGTTCAATTGCATCATCCAACTCTGTGCATTCAGGTGTTGTCCCACTCTCTCTCAGTTCCTGTGTTTGTTGTCTCTTGAACCGTTGGAGCAGCATGCCAATATGATCACAATGACCGCTTCTCTACAATAAAGTGTGGGTCTTGTACAGCGTTCAGATTATCTGCACTTTTCTGCCACATTCCACTATGCTGAATTGATTTCTTTCGAGCACTAAATGGATTGACAAGTATTACCTCTTTGCATAACACAAGGTCATGCACTGGTGTCCAATATTCATTATTTTGAAATGGAATGAAAATGATTTTTAAGGTAAATTAACTTTTAATTTTGGTGTCATTGTTCTCCTGTGTCTACTAAATTTGGAAGCTGCAAAGTGCTCCCATTTTCTTTTAAATTTCAGAGCAGACAAAATAAACCTGGAGTGATTCAAGTTAAACTTGAAAGTGTGCGACAAGGATAAAAAACTCCTATTTCCTACAAAGTTAAGTCGCTGTAAAAGGAAATATTTTATATATTTTCGTACAACATAAAAGCAATTTAAAAATAAATATTTTAAAGCAACTTGCAGGTTACAGCGAAATGAAAGCAAACCAAAATAAAATAAAAATACTTACTTGGGTTTTGTGCTGAAGGCCAAACTGTCAACACTTTTCTGACACTACAACAACAAAGTCTGGCTGTTTTTCTGTAGCACAAACACCAGAATTGAATTTTTACAGGACCAATACAACAAAAATAATTAAAATTCCCAGTAGCACAGAAATTGTGTTAACTGGAACGTCAAAACAGTCAAAAATGATATAATTATTTTCACGTTTTACCTGAAACACGAAAATCCATCGAACCACATCCGTGACAAAGAACAACGCGCCAAGTTTGACATAGTGACATGCGCAGTGACATTCAAATGCTGCTTTTTACTTCCGGTCGCCTCCGATGATGTCTGAAACTCTGTATCTTAAAGTTCCTAATAAATAACGAGTACCTTTAGATTCAAATAGATATTCCAAGTAAAATCTCCCTCAATTTTGAAAAGGTTTGGATTTCATCTCTGGAATCATATTCTCCAATCTCTACCAACTCTTTCAGTTGTTTTTTAAAAAATTTCTCCATCCTCTCATGCAGTTTCCTCCACCAACGCTCAATTTTGTGCTGGGTAGAGGGACCACATAGAATAGTCTCTGTCACATCATCTAGGTCATCAAGTTCTTGCCTTAGGAAACAATGAATTGTGGCCACCACATCTGTCTCTGTTCCTCTGTTATTCTTAATCTATCTGGTAAAACTTTGAAACATATGAAATGGCATATCAGGACTTGGTTTTCTGCATTTTTTCTATTAATGCTCATCAGGTTTTGGCCTGAAATAAATAAACCTAACACTCTTTATACATGTTGCATGGTCTGCTTATAGGAAAATAAATACCGAATACCTTTAGATTCAAACAGATATACCAAGTAAAATCTTTTCACAATCGTGGGATTGTGCCACTATAGGTATCAAGGCCACCATATATACATAAGGAGTGTTAGAAAGGAAGGGGGGAGATGTTCCAAAATTATGTTCTTCTCTTTTTATTTGGGAGAAGAGTGGGTATCAAGTAAGGCTTGCACAAAATTAATTCCCCTTCCCCCGCAGGAAAAGCTGCGTACGTGCCTGCCTTACTAATGTTTTCAAAGCTGCTGAACAAGTATTTTGTCTGAGAAATGTTCGACTAGAAGTAAAAGTCGTCGTTTCTGTCCTCCTTCTCTCATCCAGGGGGTCCAACTGCACAGAAAGGCGGCCGAGGAGAGACTGTCAGGTAGTTCGGGTGGAATGTCTTTCCTGGCACGACAAAGACAAGCCTCGAGCAGAAGAACATCTACACCCTCAAGGTCACAGAGTAGCGCCTTATCAGCCAGGTAAACATATACATTCATAACAGTTGTTTGAATGAAACAGCACCTCAAAGGAAAGGTAGGGCTGTTGTTTTTTTTTGGTTTGAGGTTTGTTGTCACTGAACGAGAGATATCTATAATGAAGCCATCACGCAGTCTGCTTTATCATTTGTTGACTTTCATTCTTCCCAAGGACAAAACGTGATACACGTGTAGGAAAGTCTTTAAACTTTAACTAGTAAATTTGTCCACATATATTTTTCTTTCGTGATATCGTGTTTGCAGTGAAGTATTAGAAAGACAGCAGAAAGAAGAAGCTATCTTTTAACGTAGCATTATTAGTGAAAACCCCTCTTTCTCTTTGTCGAAAAAATTTCACACAATGTGAAAATACCATATCTAGTGACTATTTACCACACCTATTTTTTGGCAATTTCATTTTTTAGCATTCTTTTTCATTCATAATTCTATCTTAAGCAGAATAATATATTGAAGCTCGGAAATTCAAATGTTTTATGTAAGTATTTTCGCTATGTATCACTTTTTTACTACATTTAATGGCAAAAAATGTTTCTCAACATTTGAAGACAAAACTCATATCTCGACGCAGCCATCTACTATCCCCCGCTAAACATTTCGCCCCTAAGTGCTGTCGCTTTACTCAGTCATATGTATATTCCGTTTTGAGATCAAATTCAAATGTATGTTGGTCGTAGACGGCCATTTTAACAATAATTTGATAACGCAAGCCAACATTTTTTTTCACTGCACTGAAGAAAGAATTTGTGCGGCACAAGTAGGTGTGTGTGTGTGCGAGCTTGGGTCAGTTGGTAAGATTTGTCACTGTGAAGCAGTCACCCTGGGTTAGATGCCAGGCCTTAACAGATGAAGTAATGCCCACAGATACCCTTAAAAATATTGTAAAGTTCCATAACTCCTGCAAGCAATGTCTGTCTAGGGATCATATCCAACCATCCAAGTAATTATGACGATAGCTCTTTTATTGGTGCTTCACTACTTCCTCCCCCTGGCCGACCCTGAGCAGTACTGTACATGATTGCCCTCCTCGCTTGCATTATCATAATGGTTACCACCAAATACAACTTAGATTGTGATCTTCATTTTGATTTTTCAGGGACACATAATACCAATGAATAACAAGCAAAGAGTAAGCTAAAACAGGAGGTAATCAGCTGGAGTTTACCCCCCTGGCAGCAAGTGGAATGTAACTTCACGGTTCATGTATGGATGGTAATAACGGGCGAGGAACATGTAAAGGGCTCGTTAATAACGCTCTAAACAGCTTAAACAATAAATTCATGCTGGATTTAAAACGTGCTAAACTGTTTTTAAAGAGGCAACTTCCAAAAATAACTGTTTATAGAAAATTTTCCATGAAATTTAATATGTAATCGGTTGAAGGGAAACAAACTATCTACTAATGTATTATTTTTAAAGTAATGTGTGAATTGAACTGCTGTGAATGAAAAATCAGTAGAATATCAATTAAAGAAAATGTTATTTTGCCATTGGTTATTACTGGTCTCCAAGCAGAGTCGGATTTCTTTCTCTTTTTCTTTTTTTCTATTTTCTTTGTCAGAGATTAAAGAATAAAGTAGTCTTGCGCATGGCAATAATACTTAAAATAGCAGTTATTACCAAATATGGATTGATAACTTCGTGCGATGACAAAATTGTTGTTGGTGAGATTTTTTTTTTTGGATTTTTCAGAGTTCTGACTTTTTCTATTGTAGTTGTTTTCGGTTCATTCCAAGACGCTGTCATTGCTTACAAATAAGACCTGTTCCGTATGAATCGTTGAGTTATTCAACTAAATACATATTAGTATTTACCAAGTAACCAATATCCATTATCGGGCGCTCTGATTGGCTCTCGTAACTCGCAATATCCAAGATTATTAGTTGATTTTGAAACGGAAGTCAAATTGACAGGAAGCGCGTGTGTTAAAAATATAAAAAAGTTTACATTTTATTGTTTCTTTAAAATCCTCAGGACCGGTGCCTAGCGCTGGATAGAATAAATATCGCGGCACTTCGCGTCTCAGCGTATACTGATCTACCACTATTCACCTCCCCTTTGTGGTAAAATTGTTAATTAAGCTGATGCTTTAACGAAAGGCATGTCAGATTACCTATTCAATGAGAGCCATTTTAACATTTTGATTGAGGCAGCGTTTACACGTAGACATCTAAATTTTTATCCGGATAAAAGTATCTCCGTTTACACGTAAACGCTCATCGTTTATGTATCGTTTTCGACAATTTACGTGTAAACGGTTAATCTGTAAGCCGTTTGACATGAATTATTTAGTTGGTTGTTTTTATGTTGTTGCCTCGTTGGGCGACCTTTTGAGCGCTCATTGTGCACTAACGTACTCCGGCTATCAGATAAATAATTCACCGGCAGTGTCTGAATCAGACATGGTTTGCTCTTCAAAGACATAAACTTTAGGTGATCTTCAAGCAATATCTTATCGACTGACAAGGCCGACCATTGTGAACCACAACACGAGTGTAAAAGGATCGTAAAAAAGGATTTCGTCTTCCTCTAGATACGTCGTTAAAACGATTATCAGCCTGAGCAATACCTCTATTAACTACTAAACTTGTAATAGCTATCGCCAACTGCCAACGTGCAAGACAAAAACACGAGGACGACAGAACTAAGCTGTACAAGCTCTGAAAATAGGCGCTTTTATTTTACTATTCGAAAAAAAATTAAACTGAAATATCTCAGCGTGCACTTCACGTGTGAAAACCATTCGAAAGTTTTCTACATGTTATTTTGCATGCGTATTAGAAGATGTTTTTCTTTTATAGCAATCTTCATCAGTTCTGACAGTTGTCAGACATGTCAGTGGCTTATTCATTTTATCACAGAGATTTTAAAAATGTCTCCACTGCATTTTATAAATGTCTTTGATAAAATTGATAAGCCACTGATTGTTCACAAGGTTGATCACTCGAGATTTTTTTGCCAGTCACGACCTAGACTGCAAAGCAGTCTCTTCCTCCGCCGAGGCCTCTCGAATCCATTCCTTTGTGCTCCCGTCCGTGCGTCCACTTCCTCTTTCCAGTTTCCAATATGATGATCGCGCTTGGATTCTCGATCTCCCTACGAAGGAGTCTAATCTCAACCTCGCACAGCTCTTTGATGCTGCCGCCTCGCCAACCTTGCATCTTTGCTCAGCTGCCTCATTGGCAATTAGCAACCAACCACGCATTCTTACAATGTTGTCTCGAAGAATCTCCACTGCAAACTCATATTTCATTTAAAAGCATCACACTTTGTCACTGGTCAAGAGCAGGGCCGGATCCAAGGGTGGGGCGTAAGGGGCGTACGCCCCCCCTATTTTTGGCAGACCAATTAATCTTCGTCACTTGAATTCTACTCCCCTCCAGTTTCATATAGTTTATATTTATTAGGCTTATCTCTGCGTACGTTCAAAC